>BDDC01000470.1:40278-54558 GCA_001662425.1 Chlamydomonas sphaeroides
TTCCGGGCAACGTGCGGGCCTTGTATTCCGGAGCAGACGCGTGCATTCACACGCCCTTGTTGACAGTAGCCTTGTTTATGGCCTTGACACCCGTCAATCGATGGGACAGCCCGGATTCGAAACCTTGATCGACACCACGTCGATCGATCGGACACCGCCGATTTGACCCCTTGATCGATACCACGGATCGATAGGACGGTCCCTAAAACGGCGGGCGATCGATAGGCTTTCCGATACCCCCCAAAGTAAGATACGACCCCTGCGGGGGGCGTGCGGGGGGCGCGTAGGCTAGTTGCGCCGGGATGAGCCGAGGCCCACCAGGGTCGCTCGCCATACTGCGACAAGCGGCAACGACGGCACGGCATGATGCCGAGCTACTCCAGCCACACGCGTCTCCGGCTTCATTGCCTCGCCACACAGCCAGCCAGCTATTCACTGGGCAGGGTCCCGCCGCCGCGCCAGCGCTGGGCACTCTGGTGCCTTGCTCTGCACTGCCCCGCCAGCCCCCCGCCGCCTCCCGGCGACACACCGCCGCCGCCGCCGCAGCAGCAGCGGGGCCACCCCACGAGCCCCCGACTGACAGCGGCGGCGGCGGCAGCGGCGGGGGGTCGGTCCCTGGGTGGGCGCACGTGCGGCGTGCGCCCAAACCCTGCAGGAGGTCCGGAACGCCCCTGCGCCTCCCCCGCGCGGCTGACGTGAGGCCCCTCAGCAGCAGTCCCAGCTCACGGCCCAGGAGGCCTGCGGGCGGCGGGCGGCACGGCGTGGGAGGGGGCCGGTTGGCGAGGGAGCGCTGCGGGGGACCGCTGCGGTGCGAGCCTGGCGGTGGGACGTGTCCGCCGGCAGGCAGGGGCCCGCACGGCGCCTTGGCCCCGAGGCTTGGCCCCCAGCCTGGGGTCGTGGCCACTCCATCCAGCTGGTCCTGGGCAGCACCGTCGCCCGCCAGCACACACCCAGCCGATGCCGGCCTCCCTCGAGCTAGCACACCGCACCCCTCCCACCCTTCCTCCCACCCTCCGCCCCCACCTGGCTGGGGCAGCGCTGCAGCAGCAGGGTGCCGCTGTCGCCCACCTGGAAGCCGCTGGGGCTGCCCTCCACCTGGCGCAGGGGCAGGGGCGGGGCGGGGCGGACGCGTACGGCTCAAGTACGGCTCATGTGCGGCTCATGTACGACAAGCAGGGCGCAGCTTCAGGAAGCTATGCGAGCCGGGGAGCCGCTGGGGCTGCCCTCTGCACACAGGCAGGCGGCTGATGCATGCACGCACGCATGCTGCAATCGAGGGGAGCCGGCTGCCAGGACGCGCACCCCAGGAGTCGGCCCGCCCGCCACATGCACGCGCCCACAGCCTGCCTTGCGTCACCGGCCCGGCAACGGACTGACGACGCAAGCTTATCCACAGCCCTCCGCCGCATCGGAAACTGAGAATACATCTACTTAGCACTTGAAGACACAGAGCTGTGCGGCACAAACACCACTGCGCGCCGGCGGCTATGCCCCCACCCACCCCCCACCTGTGATGGCTCCAACCAGCAACGGCCCCCACCCACCCCCCACCTGCATAATGTGCTCGCACGGCTCGCCCCGGGCGTCGGACAGGCACCAGCTGGGGCCCTGGGGCAGGGCAGGGGGCAAGGTAGAGGGAACCGGAGAGGAGCGGAGGGTTTCACGTCAACATTGAAGCCGAGCGCGGAGGGCGACGAAGGGGAAGGAGAGGGACGGGCCTGCCGTAACGCACACGCAGGTGCCGTACACACGGACACGCCCGCCCGCCCGCACCTGGCACCACCGCGGCCACCCCAGCAGCTTGTCCCCCGCGTGGGTGCAGCACAGGTTGGCGTCCTGGGGCCGGGGCCGGGGCCGGGCGGTGGGGTGGAGGGGAACATTTAGGAGGTCAGCAACAGGGCACGCGGGGTAGCGAGGTCCGATGGCAGGCCAGACAGCTCGGGGCTAGGCAGGCGGGGACGAGCGGGCTGGCGAGCCGGGGGTCGCGCTAGTGGCGGGTGCCCTGGCAAGCCACGCTCTCTGCCCCGCCGCTGTGGCGTACCACTACCGATGCCTGCCCGCAGCCCGCCATGTGGCACCCCGGGGCCCGCAGGTCACTGGTTTCAAGCCCGCCAGCGCCATTGCCAGTAGAGCCCTTCCCTCGCGCTGCCAGCCACACACATGCAAACACGACCCTGAACGCCCACACACGCAAACCCGCGCACCACCCCGGCGGTCCCACCTCGAGCACGCTGAGCACCCGCTTGGCGGTGCCCGGCTGCAGCTGCGGCGGCAGCGAGTCCAGCAGGTCCTGCGCGGGAGGGGCGGATGGGGCCCAGGTAGGGACAGGCCGGAGGAGGGCATGTGCGGCGTCGTGGGGGCGTCAGGTGGGCTGCGAGAGCGGCACAGAGCAGCTCGCGAGAGCGGCGAGGGGCCCGCAGGGCCTCCAGCTGGCCCCCAGCCGCCCCCCCAGCAACCCCCCAGCCGCCCCCAGCAGCCCAGCGGCTGTGCTCACCTCGCCGCACGGAAAGTCGTCCACCCGGCGGAAGGACGTCACGCGCTGCTCGTTCAACAGCGTGGGCGGCTGCGGGCCGGGGGAAGGGGAGGGGAGGGGCCGGGGGGCCGGGGAGGGTTCAGGGCTTGTGTTTGTGTCATGGCGAATGATCTGGGGCAGGAGTTGAAGAGGCACGGGCGAGGGGCGGCAGGGCGTGGGCGGCTACCTCTGCTCTGCTGTGCATGGCTGCAGCCGGTTGCGGGCAGGGGCGCGGCGGGGGGGGGGTCGGCGAGAGGGGCGGTGGAGCGCGAGCGCACATGCGTGGGGTTGCGGGGCAGCGGCGAGCGCAGGCGAGCGGGCGGCACCGGCACTGGCACCGCGGCCCCTCCGTACCGTGTGGCTACCTCGGCGGGGGTCCGCCCTCCGGCACCCACCCCATACCCCCGTCCCCCCCTCCCCCAGCGGCCTGCATTCCCGCCCCACTAGCATTCCTCTTCTGCGCTGCGCGCGTCTGTCCCTGCCCCCTCGGCCATTTCCGCGTATCCACTTTGCACTTTGGCACGACGCTCGGTGCTTGTCTACGCGCTCACCGGGCGACTGCCGCACAACCCAGCACGGCACCGTCTGTACGGAGGCCGGGGGGGCCCCAACATTACGAGCAAAAAGGCGACAGCTAGGAAACCGACACGGCGCTACTTGCCGTCACCTCAGCCTAGCGGGGTTGGGCCAGCGCGCTCACTATCCCAACACCGCACACCCACCCCGCTCACCAGCAGGTCATCGTCGTCCTCCCCCTCGCTGCTCACCGAGCCGCCCGCCGCCCCGCCCCCGCCGGCCCCGCCTGCTCCGCTGCCGGCCGCCGCCCCGCGGTCCGGCGCCCCTCCCCGCGGCCGGCTCCTGGTGCCGGGCACCCGCAGCTCCTCGCGGCCGCGCGGCGCCAGCTGGCCCTCCGCCAGCACGCGCACCAGGAACCAGTCGCCGGCTGCGGGGGAGGCAGGCACGCAGGGGAGGCGAAGGAGAGGGGACGTGCCAGGGGTAAAGCGTGTGACCAGCCGCGCGCGTTCTTCTGTGGCAGAGGCCCGGGCCAGAGGCCCCGTGCCAGAGGCAAGCGGGGCGGCTGCGTGTGTTCATTCGTACGTTAGAATGGCCGTGTGTTCAACTTTGAGGGCCGAAAAAGAGTACCGGGTGTGGCCGTGCGGGCCGTGTGTTCATAATAATCAACGTATACCCGACACGTGCGTGTGTGGCGGCATGGAGTGGTGGACAGCGCCATGCGCCATGGGCCGGCACCCGCCCCACCCAGCAGCCGGCTGTGGCTCGCAAGCCACAGGCGCCACGGGGCGGTGGGATGCAGCGGACGCAGGCCGTGCTCGTCCCCTTGCCCTGCTGGCGCCGGGATGCGTCCCCATGCAGCGGCATGCGGCTCTCCCTGCCAGAGGGCCTCCTGCCCGGGGGGGGGGCCTGGCCAGAGGGCCTCCTGCCCGGGGGGCCCCCGACACCATGAGCGCCGCCCAGGGCTGCGTTGTTCCAACCCTGCCCCTTGCCTCAGCCCCTGGCCGCCGCTGCCGCGCGGCGCCAGGACTCACTGTGCTCCGGCTCCAGTGCATCCGCGATGAACACCTGCACGGGCGGGGGAAGGAGGGGAAGGGAATGAGGCAGGTGTGAGGGGCCACACACAGCGCAACGGAGCCCAGCGAGCCCAGACCGACTTCCACGCGGGTTGCAAATTGAACGCCCAGCGCATGTCCAGGGCAGGGCGCTTGCCCTTCCCTTCCGGAACGATGTGAAGTTGTCCCCAGCCACACCGCAACCCCTGCACCCCAGCCACACCGCAACCCCTGCACCCCAGCCAGCCACACCGCAACCCCTGCACGCCAGCCACAACCGGTGCCGCACACCACCCGTACCTGCAGGAGGCCGGTGGACGCGCCCACGGCCTGCTGTACGGCGTGCGGCAGTGAGGCCACCCGGAACTGCCACAGGTGCGTCAGTGCGGCGCCGTCGTACGAGGGCCACGACTCGCCTGGGGAGGGCGGGGGGGGCGCGCGTGTGCGGAGCCACGAATGTTTGTTGGTTGCGTGGCAGGGGCTCGGGGTGGCAGCGGCTTGGGTTGGCAGGGTCTCGGGTTGGCAGGGTCTCGGGTTGGTAGGGGCTCGGGGTGGCAGGGTCTCGGGTTGGCAGGGGCTCGGGTTGGCACCACGCAGCTGTGTTGCTGCCGCACCAAGCCAGGCGCAGGCGTGCTGTTGCCGTGCCCCGCCTCTTCCTGCCCGCATGGCATCAGGCACAGCAGCCCCTGCCGTACCCGGCACGAGTGGGCCGTGCCACATCCCTGCTGGCGCCCCAACCCCGTCGTACCCGGCATGAGGTACGGCAGGCCCCCGATCTTGCTCTCCAGCAGCCCCAGCTCCCCGCGGCACGGGTCAGCGACCGGCAGGTAGGCGGCCCGCCGGCGGCTGTAGATGTGCCTCAGCACCGCTGGAGGGGCGAGGCGGGGCGGAGGGAGGTGGGAAGAAGGCGGAGTGAGGAGGGGCGAGCAGGAGGCAAGGAGGGGGCAAAGGATGGCGGTCGGAAAACAAACAGCTGACAGGGGCTGGGCGTCAGGGGCGGCCGGCAGGCGGGCGGGCAGACGGGCAGGATGGGCAGCTGGCGATACTGGGACAGGGCGGCATGCGGGCGGCTGCAGCCGGGGTGTGCACCACCCTGGTGGGCCACATGCTGCCAGTATGGGCATGCAGCTGATGATGAGGAGGAGGAAGAGGGGGCCACAGGAAGCGGCATGCTCACCCGTGACGTCGGGCGCCGTGGCGTCCAAGCCCCGCCGCTCCAGCGCAGCGCAGGCGCGCTCCGACCAGGACTCGTAGCTGGTGGAGGGGCCATCCTGGTCGCAGAGGGGAGGGGAGTGCGGAGCGTCGACGTGGGGGCTTGGGGTGAGGCGGGCGGGGGCAGGGGGACGAAGGCGGGAAGCTGACGGAAGGCCCTGCGCGACGGCGAAAGGCCCCGGACCAAGGTGGCGGGGCGGGGCCCAGCTTCACGGGCGCAGCCCGCTATCCTGCGGGCCCTGCCGATGCGGAGGGTCTGCTTGCGACAGTTGCACTGTGCCTGGACCGGCACGGGGCTGTGGTGATCCCGGCCGTGCTCACATCGCCTTCCTCGTCTGGGTCGACGATGAAGGGCCGGCCCATGGGCAGCAAGGACTTGCTGTCGATGGAGGTGGAGTGAAGGGCCGGTCGCCTGAACGTGAAGGTAAGGCTGCCGGAATTCGGTCGTTAAGTTTAAGAGCGGCAACGTAGCGAAACAAGGCGATGAGTGCGTTAGTGGTCTATGTCTGATGTCGCCTTGATACTGAGCATTCCATGGCTGGGTATGAGACGGCAGGCAAATTTAAGGCCGATGCAAGCGTCTGTCCGGCGCGGGGCACATCGAAAGGGCGACCAGCGGTTACCATAACATAGCCCCGCGATATGGTTATTATGATGCAGCAACATTGAAGCATACAGCCGCCCGATAATGGCCGCGCCGGTTGACCTGCCCAGAGGGACCGCGCTGGCCCTGCTGCAGGCCGCGTCTCGGGAGCTCAGAGGTAAGCGGCGAGCGCAGCACAACGGCGGGGTCGCAGACCAACAGCACGCCGATAACCCTCCCGCCATCGCCGCCCCTGCCTCCGCGCAGAGCTCGATGTCGGCCGGACCGTGGACCGCGTTTCCCTGCGCGACCTGACTCCGCTTCGCTTTGCCACCGAGTATGTGGCGCGCAACAAGCCCGTCATCATCACAGGTGACCCTGCGCCAGTCCTCAGGACGCGCTCCGTACGGCGGGTTGCCCTGCCAGGGCCACCCACACGGCTAGTCCCTGTCATCTGAGACGCCCACGCAGCACGCACCCGCTCCTATGCATTCCCAGGAACTTGTGTGCTGCCACCGCCACCTGCACACCGCAGGCGCCATCGACCGGTGGCCCGCGATGCGGCTGTGGGGCGAGGGCTACCTGGCGACACACGCAGCAGGCGGGCTGGAGGTGCGCCGTACAGGGCGCCAGCCGCCGCCCGGGGCGCAGCTACAGCAGCTGCAGCAGTAGCTCCCGTGCACTGCGCGCTGCTCCTGGCCGGCGTGCTGATGGGGCGCTAGACACGTAGCGCGCCAGCCATGCCCTGGTGCTCTAACTCGGCGAACATACGCTGCACACCGATCTTCCTCCACACCGCCCGCACGCCGCGGTGCTGGCCGCTCAGGTGACGGTGGACGTCACGCCCAACGGCCGCGGGGACGCCATCACGCCCGTCGTGGGTGAGCCGCTGCAGACCAGGCCAGGACCTGCGCCCCACAAACCAAAAAAGCCACAAAAGCCACAAAAGCCACAAAAGCCACAAAAGCCACAAAAGCCACAAAAGCCGCACAAGGGTCCAGGGCCCAGGAAGCGAGAGGGAGCCTGGGGCCGGATGCCGTGTTGGCATTCCCAGGCGCTAGGACCCGCAGCCCCGTGCCCCTGCGCGGCACGGCTCGGACCTGACGCGCCCGCTGGCCACCTCCGGCTCGCCGCGCAGATGAGGCGGGGCGGCAGGGGCGCTGGTTCGTCACGCCGCACGAGCGGCGCATGCGGCTGGCCGACTTCTTCGCGCTCATGCGGGTGGGGGCAGGGCTGCGGTGGGATGGCGGAGGAGCGCTGCCGAGGGGCGCAAGGGTGGATGTGGAGGGCGGGGCGCGAGCCTCCAAACGGGCACGCGGGTTGATTGCTCGGATGGGCAGCCGCGGAGCGGCGCAATGTGCACCCGCGCCGCAGGAGACGCGGGCGCAGGAGCGGCAGCGACTCAGACAGGGCCGCGATGCGTCGGCGCCGCCGCGCGAGGTGCCGTACATGCAGGTACGGGAAGATGCGTACCGTAACCCAACTTTTAACGGCGTCCTGCCCTGCACGACACGATTGCGCCCTGGCCATCATCTCCGCCCCACCTGCCGCTCGCCTCGGCGCCAACGGCGCTGCCATGCGTCTCCACCGGCGAAACACGCCCCCCCCGGCCGCCCCTTCCCTGCCCCGCTGCCCCCACTTGTTCCGCCTTCCCGCATGCAGCACCAGAACAGCAACCTCAGCGAGGAGCTGGGGCTGCTGCTGGACGACGTGGCGCCGGGGCTGCCCTGGGCAGAGGCCGTGTTCGGGGGGCCGCCGGAGGTGGGGCGCCGCGTGGCAGCGCTGGGCGACAGGGCAGGGACCCGGGAAGCGGCGGTGCGCCCAGCGCCCCTACCGCGTGCCTGCTTCCCCACCGCGTCGCGCGGCGCCGGGCCCCGCGGCCGCGTGCTTCTTCCGCTCGCATCGCCCGTGTCGTGTCCGCCTGCCCTTGCTGGCCTACCCAGCGCCCGCCCCTAAGCCTCCCACTGCACGGTGCCCGCTTGACCTCTCTGCCTGCTTGCCCTGCGCGATCCTGTTTTGCCCGCCCGCCCCTGCACCGCTCAACCCCGGCCCCAGGCCACCAACCTGTGGATTGGCGACGAGCGCAGCGCCACGTCCTTCCACAAGGGTGCGCATGGGCGGGCACCCAGATAGCTAGGCGGTGTCTGGCGGTCTTCGCAGCAGAGGTGCTGGCGTGCTGGGTCTGGGGTGTGTGGGATGCAGTGAGGGCCACATCTTTCCAAAAGGGTAAGTGGGGTGGTTGGGGCTGAAGGCTGCGCAGACACGTACGCACGCCCAAGAGTCTCTGGGCCCAGTCCCACGCGCGGCGCCTGCCCAGTGGGGCCGGCCCCCGGCTCCCAGCGCCAGCGGGTGTGCCTCTCCTGCTTTCCTGGCAGCACAGGAATTGTTGGGTGCTGGCCGAGTAGGGGAGCTGCGGGGTATGGGCGGCGCCACGTGTCGGCGCAAGGCTGGGGCGGGCAGGGGGTGGCAGAGCGCGGCAGGCTCCATGGCGGCACGATGGGATGCGCGGTGCGGCGGCAACACCGCGACGCCCCGTGCCGTACTCCCCCCACGCACGTCGTGCTTACTATGTGTTACCTCTTCCTGAACACACGCCGCCCCTCCAGACCACTACGAGAACCTGTACGCCGTAGTGCGGGGCATCAAGGTGCGCGGCGGGAGGCGAGGAAGGAAGGAGGGGGAAGGGCACCTGCTGCTGGCGGCGGCAGACGAGCACCACACGCCGTGCGCACACCCGGACACATGCCATCTGCCGTACATGCCGTACGCCATGCGCAACGGCCACACTTTCCTTCCTCCCATGGCCACCGTACCCACCGTACCGTACTGCCGTCGCCGTGCAGGTGTTCACGCTGCTGCCGCCCTGCGACGCCTACCGCATGCACCTGCTGCGCTGCCCCGCCGCCGCCTACGTGCCGCGAGCCGAGGTGCCGCCCGGGGCCGCCTGGGCCGAGCTGGCGGCGGTGCGGCAAGGCGGCGGCGGCCGCGACGGCGCAGGAGGAGCTGGGCATGCGGCGGCGGCGGCGGCGGCGGCAGTGGGGAGAAGGGGAGGCGCTGGAGAGGACGGGGAGGGTGGCGACGGGGCGGAGGGGCGCGCTGGCGAGGAGAACGCCGGCGGCAGCGGGCGGCGGCTGGTGGCGATGCTGCAGGTGGGGCCGGCGAGGTGCGGGCAGGGCAGGGGGGGCTCGTGGCGGGAGGGTGCGGGGCGATGTCGCCAGCTCAGCAGCAGCGCGCTGGGCAGCAGCGCCGCTGGCTGGGCTGCGCGCGGCCTTTGGCCCCCTTTGGTCCCCCACTGCCGCCACCGCCGCGCCTCAGGCCCCACCCTACGAGGTGCTGTGGAGCGCCGTGGACACCACCGCCACGGGTGAGCGTCAGCACGGCCCCGACCGCGGCGGGTAGCAGGTGGCAGTGGCGGCCACACGGCAGTACGGCTGAGTGTGCGGCACCAGGGGTGCGCGTTGCGCCACCCGTGGGCAAGAAAGCCAGCGAGCCCGCTCCTCGGTTGCCTGCCCGGGGTCCCTGGGCAACACGCGCGCGCAGGCGCCTCCCTGCGCGCCTCGCAGCCGCTCTTTTACGGCCCTCGGGCCGGCGGCGGCGGGGCCCCGGCCGCCGCTGCCAGCGCTGGAGCAGGCAGCTGTGCGCCGGAGGAGGAGGAGGGCGAGGAGGAGGAGGAGGGCGAGGAGCAGGACGACGATGGCGGCGCGGAGCAGGCCGCATGGGACGCCGCCGGCGGTGCGCCGCTGGTGGCAGAGGTAGGGCCCCGGCCGGCGCCGGCCGCGCGCTGCTCGGCCCCTGCCGGCACATGGCCTGCGCACGTGCGCGTGTGCACATCGCTGGCACGTCCCACATCCCCCACAAGCCGCCACCTCACCTCACGTGCCGGTTTCCCGCTTAGTGTGTAGCGGAGGACGTCGCGAGGGCCAAAGTGTGGCTTCGCCCCCCACCCCACCCGCGCTACGCCCCACCCAACCCCGGCGCGCCGTTGGTGGGCTCAGGGAACGTGAGGTGTCGCTGTGCTGTCGTTGTGCTGTCATACCCTGCGCATGCGAGGGTGTGCGCACCTGCACCCTGACGCCCCCTGTGTCGTTACACACAACGCGGGGGGGCATCGGGTTCGTCCAGGGCGGCGCTGGGCTTTGTTTCCCTTACTGTTGCATCTGAACGCACCCCTTCTCACTGAGCACGACCCACGCGTCAACGATCCTGGCCATGTCGCGGCGGGGGTGGTGCTCTATCACCATCTCTCAATATCAATACACCCGGCCTGGTCCGCCGCCGCTCTCTGCAGGTGGGGCCGGGGGAGGTGCTGTACCTGCCCGCGCTTTGGTGAGCTGGGCTGGGCCGCCAATGGCATGGTGCCGGTGGAGGGAGGGCGCAAAGGGAGGGAGCACTCGTCGGCAGTTGGAGCCAGGCCGGGCTGACGGGAGCACACACCGGCGCTTGCTGCGCAGTGGGCACGCAGCGGCCGGCGTGTGTCCAGCAACCGCTAACCGCCGCTGGCAGCCGGGGTGCGGGCATGCCCTCCGGTGACTGCCCGGGACGGCGCACTGTCAGCCGGGGCCGGCCATGTGGTGCTGGCATATGTTCAAGGGGTGGTGCCGGCGTCACTCTCATACACACAAGGGTACCCGGCAGAGGCTTTGACTAGCATGTTCCATGCGCGGTGCAGCTGTGTCGTCGTACGACCACATGCAGCGATGATGACGGCCTCCGGTGTATGTCCGCATTATCGCGCCGCCAGGTACCACCAGGTGGAGCAGCGCACCTTGCCGTCGCCCAGGCAGCAGGCGGCGGCGGCGGGGGCAGAAGGGGAGGAGGAGGAGCAGTACGTCATCGCTGTCAACTTCTGGTGAGCCGTACGGTGTGCGGCATCGTGCGCACGTTGCACGCCTGACGCTTGAGCGTCAGCGTCTGTCCTCCTGCCTCGCGCTGCACGAAGCGCCTGCCATCCCGCACAGCCGCAGCAAACGTATTACCATGCACTGCAGGTACGACATGAAGTATGACAGCCGTTACTCGTCGTACAGGCTGGTGCAGCAGCTGGCGACGGCGCTGGGGCTTGCGGAGGCGCCACCGGAGCGGGAGAACGACGGCGGCGACGGCGGCGACGGCAGCTCGCAGGGCTGCGACGCCGATGAAAGAAATGCATGACGTGGCTGCAGCGGTGCGACTGGCGCTGAGCAACGGGCTGAGGGGAGACGGAGGTGCAGATGTGAATTCTCTGGCTGTGACAGCGGCTATGGCAAAGGCATGGGCCGTGGTATGGGCTGAGGCCTTTTACCGGGTCCCCCCACGCACTGCTCTTGGTCGAATTCACACCTGTTCCAGCTGCCGCAGCACTTCGATCTTCGGAACAACTTGGGCTGCGGAATGCATGCCTTCTTCCTCGCCCCAGCCCCCATCGCGAACGAAGATGCAGTCCCGAGAGAAGTTACAGCCGGTCGGTTATTTTGAAGCCAGCCAGCCACGACGTCACACGTCTGATACCATGCTCACACCGTAACGGCCACCAGTCACCAGGCGCGCACCGGGCCTGCGCCTTCACAACATACCGATTGTGATCCGTGTTGCACATCGACATGGAGCAAGTTACTCCTCATCCAAGCCACCGAACTTCACTGGACGTCGATCACGGGCCGATATGGCCCTCCGTGACACGCGATATCAGCGATTAATACGAGTTATGCGGGGGACCACATATCTCACCACCAGGCAGGGCATGAATGGGCGCAGACGGCTCTCCCGCTCCTCTGCTCAGGCGCACTCCTGTCCTCGCAGCAATGCTCCCTCACGCAGCAGCGCAAACCACTCCAGCGTCAGTTGTGTTCATGCACCCTTACCCGCCGCAGCCTGCCCGCCCCTTGGCCGGCCAGGGCCCGTTGCCACAGCTCACAACCACCACATCACAGCACCACAACACACACAAACAAGCGCGCTAGAGTCAGCGGCTTAGCGGACCATGCTCGACACGTCGTTGTTGAAGATCGACATGGAGCGGCCAGTGAAGATCTGGCGGATCTGGTTGCGGTAGGTGTTGCCCTTGTCCTCGGCCTCCTTGGTCTCGGGGGTGATGCCCTGAGTGCACTGTGGGGCGGCAGGCGGGACAGTGTGCAAAACGGGTTGCAGACGCCCAGCTTGCGAGCTAAATCGCGATGCTCCTCAACAGGGCACTGTGGGGTGTGCCTGCTTTCGTGCCCGCCCAGGGGGGGCGACATGCAGCATGCAAACCCGCACGCCGCGATGCCGGTCAAGTCGATTGAGGCCGTTGCGGCCTCGTCGTTGCCAAAGACGGACGTTGAGCAACGCGCCTACCTCGGGGTCAACCCTGTGGAAGGCAGAAGCGAAGGAGGAGTAGTCAGCAACGAAAGCAAAGGTCACGCTGGAGAGAGCCAAATTGCACAGCCATATCGCACATGAGCACGAAACGATCGACGCTTGACCGTGCATTGGACACGAAGCGGCCAGCGCATCCAACAACCACTTCCCTCTGAAGCTACCCCGGGCCCGGCAACCTCCCAAAGTAAGCTCGGGAAACCAAAGGTCACGCTAGCAGCTCAGGCCTAGCATGCAGCCGGCAGGCTGCGCTTGGCGGCCCCCTGCATCCCCGCAACGCAAACGCACTTGATGGCGCGGTACAGCATGCCGCTGAAGGCGGTGCCGGCGAAGACAATGGGCACGGCCAGGGCCAGCAGGTCAGCGGGGATGCCACGAGCAGGGCTCATCTTTGCGCTGTTGCTCTCTTCGCAGCTCAGGTGCTGGGTGTTGGGGTTTGGAGCTGCGGGTGTGAGTAGTGGAGCGCTGAAGTGTGCATAGTTCGGTGCGAGCGCGGCTTTTGATTTTGCCAGTCGCCAATCCCGGGATTGGTGCTTTTCGGCGGTTGTTGGGGCAGTGCTGGAGCAGCGCTGCGTGCAAGAGCTTCACTTCAGACGAAGCGCAGCATCTCCGAGCGTCTGCAGGTGGGAACGTGACATAAGTGCAAATCCGGTTGCAAAAGCACGTTGCGCCCACCGAGCCGCCAGCGTGGTCGCCGCCCATTTGGATTATCGCTTACTGTGACATGACATAAAGCTACCAGCTACGCCACTATCTGAGCGCTACGGACAGCAACCCTGCCGACCTTCACCCGACCTACCAGCTCAACAACCTTCACCTGACCTGCCAGCTCAACAACCCCCATCTTGCCGCCGTTGAGCCCCATACAATGCTCAGCAACCAACGCGTAGCCGCACACCGACACCCCTACTGCCCTGCGCGCAAGGCTCAGCTGGCCCGCGACTCCACCAGCGCCCCCCGGGGCGCTCAGTTCTGCATTGCACGCCTTCCTCGGCCATTCTCCCCTGCACACACCAGACGCGCCCTCGCTTTTTCATGCTACGGGCGTGCGCCACCCAACGCCAGACCTATGCGGCTCGGCTTCGGCTGCAAAACGCGGAGCCCGCCCGCTCCTGCCTAGCCCCTTCTCCTCGCGCGTCCGCGCCAAGCGGCCGCGCGCCTCGCCCGGCAGCACGCAGCGGCAGCCGCAGCGCCCTCTTCCCCTAGCCGCCGCCCCATCCCGTGCGCCCTGCCCCGCCTCACCCTAGCCGCCGCCCCTTCCCGTGCGCCCTCCCCCGCCTCACCCTAGCCGCCGCCCCTTGCCGTGCGCCCTGCCCCGCCTCACCCTAGCCGCGCCTCCAGCAGCCCCGGCTGCAGTGTGGTAAAGGTCAGGTGATGCGCCAGCAGCGTATCCACCACCACCGCGGGCAGCCGCGCGGGCGTGCGCGCGCCCTACGCGTTTGGGACGGCGGGCGGCGAGGGAGGCAGCGGGTAAGGGGGAGGGGTGAGGGAGGGGGTATCATGCGTGAGGCGCAGCAGCAAAAGCACCGGGGGCCGCGGGCCACGCTGCGCAAGCTTTGGCGTGAGCAGGAATGGCCGCATGCAGAGCCGCGCTCGCGCCAGGGCGCTGCAATCCTGCGCGGTCGCGCCCCACAGCCACGGGCCGTGAGGTGCGACCCTACCAGGCCGCGCCGAGCACCCCTCCCTGCCTCCCTCGGTACATCCCCACCTCCGCTCCCGCTCTCGCTCTCGCCGCAACCGCTCCCGCTCTCGCTCTCGCTCTCGCCGCACCCCCTCAACAAGCCAGCGCGCCCACCGTCCCAGCACCGCACACCCCTCCCACCCCCTCCACAAGCCGCACACCGTCGAGCCCGCACCTTGGTGTGGTGGCCCGTGCCGGTGCACACCCGCAGCGCGCTGTAGCCGCCCGCCCGCGCCGCCTCGATCTGCCCCTCCAGCAGCGCCGCCGCCTCGGCCGCGTGCAGGCCGTGCAGGTCCACGAACAGGGCCGAGGGCGCGGCGGCAGAAGCGGCGGACGGCCCCGAGGGCCTACCGCCGGCCGGCGGCCGCCGGCCGGCCGCCGAAGGGGGCGG
>BDDC01000471.1:19767-33962 GCA_001662425.1 Chlamydomonas sphaeroides
GGTTGGGGCGTTGGGGCAGGACAGCCGGCGTCGGGCTGGCAAGGGTAGGAGGGGAGGGGAGGGCAGGGGCGCCACGTCCGCTGCCTGGCTGGGGCGGGCATCGCTCCACCTGCGAGCGCCGGTCGTGGCCGGGACCCGAGCCGCCGCCGGCCAGTGCAACGGCGAAGTGCGGCACCCCGGCCACCGGTCTTCTCTCTCGAGCGATCCCTCCGCAGCCCTGGTCCGCTGACGTGTCATTCTCCCTCCCCTCCCTCCCCTTCCCCTCCCCGTCCCTCCTTGCCCCTGGCCCCAGGGCTTCCTGGGCAAGAACGCCTGCGGCAGCGGCATTGACTTTGACCTCATGGTGCACTACGGCGCGGGCGCCTACATCTGCGGCGAGGAGACGGCGCTCATCGAGTCGCTGGAGGGTGCGCCCGAGGGCCTGGGACGGGGGGAGGCCGGCGCCGCCGCCGCGCTGCTGCTGCTGGGCTGGAGCTGACGGCTGGGGCTGCGGCTGCTGCTGACGGCTGCTGACGGCTGGGGCTGCGGCTGGTGGCGCAGGGTTGGCGCCTAGCCGGTTCTTCCACGTGGCTGGGTTGCGGCTTTGATGGGGCTGTTGTTAGTCCTCGCAACGTTCTGACCGCTGCCCGCCGCTACGGCACGCCGCCCCTGGCCGCGCAGGCAAGCAGGGCAAGCCCCGGCTCAAGCCGCCGTTCCCAGCGGGCGTGGGCCTGTACGGCTGCCCCACCACGGTGACCAACGTGGAGACGGTGGCGGTCAGCCCCACCATCCTGCGCCGCGGGCCCGAGTGGTTCAGCAGCTTCGGCCGCAAGAACAACGCGGGTGGGGGCGGGCTGGCGGCGGGCTGGGGTGGGGGCGATGGAGGGTGGAAGGGAGAGCGGCCGAGTGGTTGGCGGGTTGGGGAGAGGAGAGGAGAGGGATGCCGGGGACGTCAAGTAGACGGCGAGACTATGAAGATCCCCACCGCCCCCGCACCGCTCCCAGGCTCATGCTCCAGCCTGAGGTGGCCTTGACCCATCCCCGTCTCCCTGTCGTTACCCCCTGCGGCCCGCCGAGCGCCCCCATTTGCCCTCCCCTCACCCCCGCCAACCAGGCACCAAGCTCTTCTGCATCAGCGGCCACGTCAACCGGCCGGTGACGGTGGAGGAGGAGATGAGCATCTCGCTCAAGGAGCTCATCGAGCGCCACGCGGGTGAGGGAGGGACGGGCCTGAAGGCGGGGGAACGGATGGGGCGGGCGAAAGGCCGTCAGGGTTAGTGCCGTGCGAGGAGCAGTCCATGGCGGGGACGGGCCTCCAGGCCTTCCGCACTAGCGACAGACTACGGGCCGTCATCCTCGTATGTGCGGTGGTGAGGGCCGCGTACCCCAACCGCGTTCCCCCTTCGAACCTCGCCTTCCAGGCGGCGTCCGCGGCGGCTGGGATAACCTGCTGGCCATCATCCCCGGCGGCTCCTCGGTGCCGCTGCTGCCCAAGAAGGTGCGGCCCGTGGCGCCGCGGTGCAGGGACGCGAGGGCAAGGGGCTCAGAAAGAGCGGCTGCGACCCGTGCAGCGCACCACGTGTTGGCGTAACAGCCGGGGCATGGCGTTGGTGGCGCCCGGGGCGCCGGTGGCTGGCGCTTTACCCCGGTGCCGCCTCTTGTTGTGCCAGCCTGCGTTGAGCCAGCGCGGGGCATGGGGGGGGGGTTAGAGCAGCGCGTGCAGGGGGCTGTGGATTGGGCGTGCGGGTGACGGCTCGGGTGACGGCACGCGGCTTGTGGGCATGGGCACCGGCAACGCGGCGGCGCGGCTGAAGCGCTGCTCTGCCCACCCCCTCGCCACGACGCTGGCCCAAAGTCCCCTTTCCGCTCTCCCTGCCCCGCCTCTCCCCTGCCCTTGCCCCAGGTCTGCGATGGCGTGCTGATGGACTTTGACGCGCTCAAGGAGGCGCAGTCGGGCCTGGGCACCGCCGCCGTGATCGTGATGGACAAGAGCACCGACGTGATCGACGCCATCGCCCGCCTCAGCTACTTCTACAAGCACGAGAGCTGCGGCCAGTGCACGCCCTGCCGCGAGGGGACAGGTGCGGCCGCGGCGGCTGCGAGGGGCGCGGGGCCCTGGGTTTGCAGCACCTCTGTCCGCTGTTCGCAGCTAGTACCTCTGTCCGCACCGCTGTCCGCAGCAGCCTTTGCGGCAGCGTTGCCTGTGAGCTCGAGAGCTCGCCTGTGCGGGCCTTGGGTGCCGCTCACGCGTTAAGGTCCGTGCGTGCTCTGCCGTACGTGCCCCTGCCGTACAGGCTGGCTGTACGACATCATGACGCGCATGAAGAAGGGTGATGCCCGGCTGGAGGAGATCGACATGCTGTGGGAGATCACCAAGCAGATCGAGGGCCACACCATCTGCGCGCTGGGCGACGCCGCCGCCTGGCCCGTGCAGGTGGGGGAGGGGGCGGGCCGCTGGTTGGGCTGGCTGGCTGCGATGGGTCGTGGGGAAGTGGCAGGGAGCAGAATAGAGGACGGGGCGGCAGTGAGGAGGGCCGTGGGGGCAGCAGGGTTGAGGGCCATGGGGGCGGCGGCACAGGGCAGGGGGGCTCGGGCGAGCCCCAGGAGCGGAGCGCGACACGCTGCTGGCCGCCTGGGTCGGCTGCTGCCTTCCCGGACCCTGCCTTCCCGGACCCTGCCTTCCCAGGTGCTCCCCCGGGGCGCTGCGTTTCGGCCGCGGCTCCACACTCTGACACAAACCCCACCTTTCCTCCGCCCCCCGCCCCCACACCGCCCCCCAGGGCCTCATCCGCCACTTCCGCCACGAGATGGAGGACCGCATCAAGAACGCGGGCGCCGCGCCCAAGATCGCCGCCGCGGGCGCCCACTAAGCGGGCACCGACGCGACAGCACGGCACAGCACAGCGCGGGCCTGCCGCGCCCGGGCCGGCGCTCGCGCCGCGGGAGGCACCGATGCGCTGCGCGCCCTGCGCGGGGGGCGGCACAGCGGCGGGTGGCGTGACGCGGGTAGCGCTGTGCGCCCGTGGCCGCTGCTGTGGGCCGTTGCCCGCCTGCGCAGCGGCTGGGCGGCGCCTTGGTACCGTACTCGCCAGGCAGGCGGGCGGGCTGGTCGGGGCTGGAGAGCTCGTGCCTGGAGTAGTTGCGCTCACAGGCCGCGCAAGGCTGCGCCTGCGGGCTGCAACTTGAGAACCAGCGGGGAAGCAGTGGGCGGCGTGCGGTCCTGTGCCGGGGCTGGGCGGGGCAGGGCGGTCGGCGGGGCACTGCTGCCACGGCCGGGGCCACGGCCCTGAGCGGCTGCATCGGCCCTGAGCGGCGTGATGGTTGGCGTAGGCTTAACAATATGCAGGGCTGGCTGTAGCGGGGCGGGCCAGGAGGGCGGGCGATGATGTTAGCGGTGTGTGGGCTTCTCGGTGGTGGGCGAGGTTGTGCTGGTAGAGTAGAGGCAGGGACTGATTTGGCAGCTGGGACGGGTTTTGGCTGCGCGCACGTCGGAGGCTGTGATATGTAAAGCTGCAAGCTAGGGGACAGAGGCCTTTGCCGCGTGCTTCCCCACTGCCCTATGCTGTGGCAGGCAGTCCTGAATCTAGACACACCCGTCTTCTCACCTTCTCACGTCGTTGTACTTCATTGAGGGTGGGGAAGGGTTGGGAGCAGGGCAACTCGTGAAGGCGTATGGCTGCGCCTCGCGTTCCGCCTCTCGCCGGCACGTGCCATGTATGTGGAGGTGGTCGCCCCAACCCCATTCCACAGGTTCGGTTCCCGTTGCGTTGGGTTGGGCTGGGATGTCGTGGCCCCGCGCCAGTAGCAGCCAACCGACCCCCTCAACATGCTTGGCTGGATAACGCGCCGTTACGCGCTCAGGTATGCCGCACAGCCGCACTCCTGTCTTCGGCCTTGTTGCCTGCCTGCCGTCACCTTTCATCCCAGACTCCGCAGGAGATATCGATGAATTCACGTTTTCGCAGGCTACAGATATTCCTTCTTTGACTTCGTTCTAGCTTATCATCACCACTGACGCGTCAAACAAATTGTGGCCCCAGGTTAGGGCTTCGGGTACCACTAGGCGCCCGGCCTGTGCACCAAAAGCACCTTTTATGGACCCCCAGAACCCGCTGGGGGCAAACCTCTTCAAGATAGCCACCGACCTAGCCCCCACAGTTCGGTAGCGTTCTACAATCTTGGCATGGTAGCATTCGTGAAGAAATCTGCCCCCAGAGGGTTATGGGCATTTCCGTGCGAGGGGTCTAAACACAGGGTTGGGGGGGATCCCAAGCTGCATGGGCCCCCACGCCGTGGGGGATCCGTCCCAACAACATATCTAAGGTATATAATATGTGTTGGCACTCTTGGAAGCACGTGGCTAGCTCGCTGTCGAGGGGAACAGGTGGGTTTGGGCTCACGTGCTAACACGGGGAGGCACGGGGCTGGGAGGCGTGTCGCCGACCAGCCTCCCCAGACATCCGATGCAGCCCCACAGCCTTTCCTGAGGCTGCATATTCAATATACAAGTACTCGGGGTGGTTAGCAGGTGCTTCTCATATGGTTCAGCCGGCCGCAAGTTGTGCATGCTGACCGACGACTTCCCGTAGTGCGGTCTTGGGGGCCATCTAAGCACTGATAGCGCGTATCTACAATACAATCAAGTCATACGGCTACAGCTGGCGCGTCTGTCGCGTCTCTGTGGCGACATGCACAAGCATGTCGCGACTGACGGGCCAGCCAAGCCCCAGCGCTATTGGAGTAGGTGCCGCATGTTATACAAAAGGCTATTGCAAAGATTGGGGGTCGATGAGAACATTCGATATCCTTTGGTATAACTGCATTCCCAGTCCCTCCAGCGTTGCGCTATGGCATGGTAGCCGTAAGATGGCGCCCGAGCGCCGTGAATTTTACGTCGGTCCGACGGAGCGCTTAAACGGCTAAAACGTCTGAGGCGCGAAGTATTGCATTTTGCATTTGTACCGGGCTCTATCTTGCAGCGCAATGTATGTTTTTTTATTTTATCATATAGGTTGCAGGGACGTGGGAGCAGGAAGGGCGTGTGCCACCGTAGGACGGTTTAGCGCGAATTCCCCTGTCACCAGCCTTTACCATACACCGCACGATAACGCTGCGCTCGCGCAGTTGCAATATATCACCTCTTCGTGTTCGGTTGAAGCAGAGCGAATCAGTCCGTGCGAACCGCCTTGTATGAAGCTGAGTCGGCAAAGCTTGCACTCCTGACTTCACGTTAGCGCTGCGCATCCAGTCATTTACTGAGCCGGTACTATTGCACGCTTGCCTTGGCGGGTTTGCTGGCCTGCGCCTAAGCGCGAAGGGTAAGCAACCCGGCGTCAGCTGCTATCAGCTTTCTCCGTCACAGGCTTGACCCAGCGAGCCACACCGTGGCGTTCCTATGAACTGGTATCCACAGCGATGCCGCAGTGGCTTAGCGCCTTGACTGCGTCGGTCGCTCGCGATGCGGCTCGCAGCACGCGGCTGGCTCGCTTACACCCGGTCGCATGTGATTTTTGTATGCAGCATACGATGGGGGATGCCCACGGCCCAAAACCGGCGGCGGGAGTCAGCGACCTCGGCCATGACCCAAGCGCGTTGCGGGGTTCAGCAAGTGCCCTGCGCACCCTCGAGGCCGCGCTGCCGCACAACAGTAAGCCCCGCTCAAGTGCTTCGTAGTCTCGTATCATGTCGTTGGCTGTTGTTATGTTGGCGACCTCGCCGGCTTCTGACCCCGTCGTCCCCTTGCACGCGTCCCCTCGCTCCTGACATGCTGCTGCCCCGCAGATTACCGCGGTCCTGTAGCGGAGCCCGAGCCTCACCGCGGCTGGGTCCTGCAAATCGAGGCCATGCTGCCCGGGCCCCCACCAGCGCCGCTCTCTTACGTCGCCGGCATACCCGCTGCCACCAACTCTTGGGCACTGGGCCAGCTCCACAGCCCCCACCGCGATGCGCGCAGCTTCCGGCGCACCTCGCGGCGCGCCTCCACCTCAGCACTGCTGCAAGGTGACCTCCACACCACCAGCCCCGACGGCGCCGGCGATGACGCCGCCGTCGGCATGTCCTCTTGGGCCCAGGCGTGCGACCGAGCGTGTTCGGACACGTGTGGCATCGATCGGGCGGGAGTCCTCAGTGAGATCCTCACCATGGCCCATGGCGATAGCGGCGGCAGCGCCGCCGCCGCCGCCACCGCCACGCGTCAGCTCCTCCTCCGCCTGGTGACGACACCAGGCGCCATGGCCTGGCCCGGCGGCGGCACCCAGCGCGCAGCCACCTTGCACGCTGGCGCCGGCAGCAGCCGCTGCGACAGCAACGTGGCGCTTGCCGCGGGTCGCCCAGCGGCGCCGCCGCCGCCACCGCCACCCCCACCGCCGCTGGAGGAAGAGGAGCTGGAGGCACCGCAGGGCCCGAGTGACGCCGTCAGCGGCTCGCCGCGCTGCTGGCGAGCCGTCGCGGCCGCCACCGCAAGCCAAGCTCTGGAGAAGCCGCGATGGGGGCGCAGGCACCTGGTGTCGGCGCCGCCGGAGTGGCCGGTGCTTGCCGCTGCCGCTGGCCGGACCAGCCTAGATGTGCCTTCGGTCATTGTCGTCGGCGGCTCCTCGGCCTGGTCATCCGCAGACCTCCCCTCCACGCCTTGCACGCCGACGGCGACGCAGCGCGGTGACGCCGGCGGCGGCTGTCCGTCGGGCCTCCTGCAGCCGATCGATGTGTGCCAGCTGCCGCCGCCGCCGCCGCCGCGGAGGCTGCCGCCGCCGCCGCCGCCGCTGCCGCGGTCCCGGCTGGCTGCAGCCTCGCCGCCGCCGCCGGGACATGCCGTGCCGTTTGAGGACATGCTGAGCAGCTGCGCCGTGTCGTACTGGGAACAGCCGCAGCTCCAGCTGCCGTACGGCGGCGGTGACCGCTGCGGCGCCGCTGGGCAACATCAGCAGCAGCAGCCAATCCACATCCTGCTCCTGAACCTCCCAGATGACTCGTGGCAGGACCCTCAGCTGACGGCGACGCCGCCGCGGCCGCAGCCTCCTGCGACGCCGCTGCCGCCATCAGCGCAGCAGCTCAGCCGCGACAGCAGCGGCGGCTGGTGCCGCCGTGGCGGCGCAAGCGCCGTGGACGTCACTACCCTGCCGGGCGGCGGCGGCGGCGGCGGCGGCGGCGCCACGAGCGACAGCGACGGCGGCGGCTTGACGGGCGGCGCCGCCGGCATTGACAGATGCAGCAACCGCCGGCGCCTTGCGAGGTGGATTCCCGACAAGCTCAAGGCCCGCAGCACCCGCCGCGGCGCCGCCATCGCCGCCGCAGCAGCGGGCGCGGGCAGCGACGGCGCCGGCGGCAGCGGCGTATGGGTCCCCCGGGTGGGCTCGGCGCTTGGGGCTGTGCTGGCCAAGTTGGGCCGTGGCAAGAGGGGCGGAGGCTGAGCGGGCTACCTGCAAGGCGGCGCGCCAGCGTGAGCAGCCCCGCTCGGGCGGCGCCGTGTGGTGTGTGCCGTACAGCTGTGCCGTACAGCTGTGGCGGGCGCTTCGAGGGCGCATGCCCGGGGGCCTGGCGGTGTGCGGCTGAAGCGCGAGGGAGGGCTGGTGTGGTGGCCATGCGCGGCGCGACGGTGAAAGGGAGGCGGGTGTGGGGCGGTGGCTTGGGGCGTGCATGGGGAGTCCGAGGGCCCGGGGTGGGTGCCGCTATGGCGCTGCGGGCGGCATGCGGCTGAGCTGCGTCCATTGGGGGGCGCTGGTACCTATGCCGGGGCCGGTGGGGCACGGGCAGGGGCGACTGGTGTGCGCCGGCGCTGCCCAAACCCACCGCACGAGCCGGCACATCGCAGCCGCGTGGGGCAAAGCCCATTCAATCACAGCCTTGACAGGCGCTGACAACATTAGTACACGACAAAGCCAGCTAGGGTAGGGACCAGTAGCGAGCGCGCAAGCGCTGTGGCACTTTGTGCGCAGACGCGGCGGGGCTGCGGTGTGGCGGCGGCTTTCACAACCCTAACTCAGGAAGTAAAGTGTGCCTGCGTTTCAGTTTGAGTTGTTGCGGCGGCTTGCTGCAGAGTTGCCGACGGCTTCACGTTTGAGTGAGGCGGGAGCACGGGCAGGCACGCGCACCCAGCGTGCTGCCGAGCGCTGTGTGCTCCGAGTTCTGTGGAAGGTAGTTTGTTGTGGTGCTTTGTAGTACGGCAATTGCATGCCGCACACGTTCAAGCCAAGCCAACACAGCAGTGGCTTGCTTGACTTATGAAGTCGACGGCGCGGAGGAAGTGGGGGCGGCGGCGGGGACTGCACGGCGCGGCGCAAGGGTGCTGCCGCGCCGTCACGCCCCAAGAGGGCTGCCGGAGCGTGTGACAATCGAGCGCTCTCGGAGAGAGGAGGGGCTGGTGGGCTGATAGGCCGGTGTACCGTTGGGTTTAGGGTTTCGTGCTTGGGGGCTGCTTGGATAGCCCGTCCCGTACTCCGCGCGCGTGAGCCGGCGGGTGCAGCTGCTGGCGTTGGGCCAGGCACGCGGAGGGCGGCGAGGTGTGAGTGCGTGGCGGCATGGGACGGTCCTGTGGCGGCCCCGGTGTTGGCGGGGGAGGGGCGCTGGCGCATGTCGGCGGAAGCGCGGCCGAATGGGCGCTGCTTTGTGGGTTGCAGTGCGGCTGGTGCTGGCGGCGTCGCTGCTGTGGCGGCATGCAGCAGCGGCCCTGAGAGGCGGGGCGGCGCATGGGCGGCGCGTGGGGTGTTCCTAATACGCTGACATACGTATTCAACCTAATAAACAACGCTAGAGTACTGCTGGCGGGGCTTGGGGGGCGGGGGGCGCTGGAGGATGGTGCGTTCGGGGTGTGTGTGCAACTTTATAGGGCCAACATGGCCGTGTGTGTGTGTGTGCGTGTGTGTGTGTTCGTGTTCGTGAGTGCCAGCCAGCTGCGCACCTCACGCCGCCCGCCTAAGGGCGCACATCCTCGTGGGTACGTGGTCGGTCAGTGTAGTTGTGGTTGTGTACGAAGAGTGTACGGTACGGCAGCGGCACCCGGTGGGGGCCCCATGGGCGGCGCGGCGGCGGCAGGCCTGGGCAGCGGTGCGGCGCCGCCGTATGCCAGAGCACCACCCCCGGGGCGTGTGCCGGCAGCAAGGGCCCCGCCATGGCCTCGCAGGCTCTGCTGTGTGTGAATGCATTTTCGTGACGGCCGCGAATGGCGGCCGGCTCAAGCACGGATGGTGTGTGTGAACGTGGTTGTATGCGTCGAAGTCGTGTGTCAGAGTATCTCCCTTTTCAAAGCGCAGAGTGGTGTGCTAGGGAGGCGTGCGTTGGGGCCTCTAAGGGAAATCCTGAGGCCGCCTTGGGCGCGCCCCCGGCCGCGCATGAATAAAAAAAGCGCCGAGCGGCCACCGCTTTCCGAGAGGCGTGTCGGCGGCTCGTCTCTCGTTCCAGGAGTTTTGTTGGAGCGCTGTACTAACAACCTCTTTCATCAACAAACATAATAAATTACGATGTCTTGCCCGGGAGCGGAGGGCATCGCATGTTTCCCAGCGCGGAAGCCGGGCGGCTGAAGGTGGCGAGGCGAGAGCGGGGCGAGGCGCTCGGGTGCAGTGCGGCGCTGCTGCCTGCGGTGGCGGCTGTGGGCGCTGCTGCCTGGCGCCGGCGCGCCGGCTCCGGGCTGGCCCCGTCCCGGAGCACACCTGAGCTCCGGCCCGTAGCGACTCAGTGTGGCCTGGATGTAGCCATGTCCGTGGTTTGGGCAAGGGGGGCCGGCTGCTCACATCTTGTTGGGTGCGTGCGTTGACGGCCCGCAGCTGACTGCCCTGCGCGTGCTGCCGCACCCGCCAAGGCCAAGTGCGGCTGCCATGCAGGGGTCACCTCGGCAGCGGGGGGGGGCGGGCAGGACGGCATCGGTGGGCAGCTCGCGGCGCGGAGGCGCGTTGTGCATTTTTGGCCCGGCAGCGCGAGGCGCTGGGTGCGGCTTTCTTAGTTGCCGCCTGCTGCCCTGGCTGCTGTTTTGGGCGTTGTTGGCGTTGGAGGGTGCACGGGCTGGCAGTCACGCGCTGCGGCTCGGCACGGCGTGCCGGGCCGTTGTCGGTTGCTGGGGCTGGCGTGCGGGCTTGCGAGTGGGTCGCAGCGGGGCGCTGCATGGGTGAGTTAGTTGCGGCAGGGTCACTAAGTACGGCAGGTGGTTGCGCAGCCTCAGCTGCTGCAGGGCGGGCATGCATACATGCGCGCTGCTCGCGGGGCGCTTGCGCTACGCGTGTCGGTTGCCCGGATGCCCGCCACGTGTCGGCTGCCCGCCGTCCTCATGACTCGGCGGCACGGGTGGCGCTGGACACGCGGTGTCGGTGTGTTGTCGACCACCTCTGCATGCTGCCGCGGCGCGCACCCGCGTGGCGCGGCCCGTACCGCAGCGTGGCGTCTCTCTAGCTGGCATGCGTGCTATGCAGTTCTATGCTTTCACGAGCGAGGGGTAGCGCGCTTTGAGTTGAGGTTGCATCAGGGGACCCTGTGGGGCAGGCGGCAAGCAGTGTGGCTGCGTGCGCCCGTGCGCGTGGTGCTGGCGCGGCGACGTGACGGCTGCAGGTCGCGAGCAGGCCATGTGGGGCCGGGGGGCTGCGTGCCTGGAACCACAGCTTCGCCACGCGGGGGTATGCGGCGGGCGCCTGCAGGCGGCAGCAGGTGGCCCCTGGGCGGCAGCGCCGGGCGCCCTGGCTGGGCGCATGAGTGATGTGTGTTGGCTTTGGAAGGGAAACATGATATGCCACGAGTGAGAATGAATGGCGTTACGCTGCGTTGGTTTGCCGCGACTCGGCGTGCGTCGCGGCCAACGCAAGTAAAGACACAACGTCCATCGCGCCGCGCGCTGCGCCCGCCCCGCCTGCGCCCCGCGTGTCGCTTGTGGGGATGATACTCTGTTTCGGCCCTAAAAGTTGAACACACAGCGACGCGCACGCACACCTGCAAGCCGCCGGGGGAGCTCGGGGATCCATCCGCGCAAGCAGCCCATGCTGCCGCCGTGAAGCGCTGCTGTCGCATCCCCCCGCCGCCCCCGCCACGCACTGCCGTCGCCACGATGTGGCCACACACACGGAGGACGGCGCGCACGGGAGAGGGCGGAGAGGGCGCTGCCCCAGGAGGGAGGCAGCTCGGGCCCCCACAGCAGGGGGGCGCACGCGGGGGCCATCTTTGCTCTGCCAACATGGCCGCACCAGCGCCACCACCCCGCCTAACACGCCGCCTCCCATTGCCACACGCACGTTGCCTTCTGGCTTTCTGGCCTTCTGGCCTTCTGGCCTTCTGGCCGCATGGCCGCATGGCGGAGGGTGCCACGGCGCGCAGCGCACCGGGAGCCGCCGCACCCTCCACCGCCTGGCTGGGAGGCACAGCCGGCAGCGCCGCCAGCAAGAGCCGCCACCGCCCCGCCGCTCCCTCGCACCGCCGCTCCCACCTCGCTCCCACCTGCCACGCACGCCGCACGCACCGCGCCCACGCCGCCCCAAGCCCGCCACCCTCACACCGCCCGCCTGCGCGTCCTGGCCCCCGGCAAGCAGGCCGCCGGAAGCGCCGCCTGCCCCACCTGGCCAGCTACACCTGGCCCCCGCCACGGCAGGCCGCTATCAGCACCGCCTTCGACGCCCCGCCAGGCCGCCGCCTGCCCCACTTCGATACACCTACACCTTGCCGGCGCCGCTCATGCTGATCCGGCCGCCGCCCCCCAGCGCCGCCGCCGCGTTGCTGCCCGCCGCCGTCAGCTGCACCGAGGGCGTCTGCAGCTTGGGGTTGAGCGCCGTCGCCGTCACCGCCACCCCTGCGCCCGGCGGCCCCGCCACCGGCGCAAAGGGCGTGTCGGCGCCGCTGCTGCCGGTGCCGCCGTCGCCGTCGCGGCTGGCGAGCGTGGAGCCGGCGCCGCTGCTGCTAGGGCCACCGCCGACGCTGGGCGCGGGCTGGTCGCTCCGGTGGCGGTGAAGAAAGGGGTGCAGCATCGCCAGGATGGAGGAGCGCCTGATTGGGGCGGGGCAGGGAGGGAGGAAAAAGGCAGGGGTGGACGCGGGGCGGGGAGGAGCGGCGCGGGAACCGGGCGAAAGGCGCAGGCGCGCGCGCGCCCCCTCGCTGATGCTGCCCATCGCCCCTCCCGGGCCCCCGCTCCTCGCCACGGAGAGCGACCCCTGCAGCTCCAGCCCGGACGGCCCCATCCTCCAGCCCCTGTAGCAGCCCCTCGGCCCTCGTCTCCTCCTGTTCCCTCCCTCCCGCCCCTGCAGCACGGGCGCCGCACCGCAGCTCCGTCCCCGACAGCCCCATCTTGGCGGCCTTGCTCTTGGCCGCGGGGTGCGCCTCGGGCGGCTCGTTGGCGGCGGGCATCCGCGGGCCCCCCGGCTGGCCGGCGCCGGGCAGGGCGCCGTAGCCCTCCTCCGCGGCGGCAGCGGCGGCGGCGGCAGCGGGCGAGGCGGCGGCGCCGGAGGCGGGGTCGGGGCGGGAGCCGAGCAGCAGCCGCAGCGCCAGCTGCAGCGCCCCCACTACGGCGCCAAAGAGATTGGGGAACCACAGGTTGACGTCCTGCGGTTGAGGGAGAGGCGGAGGGCAGGGGGGTGGGCTGCGCGGGCATTGTGGCGGCGGACCGTGGCGGCACCCGTGTTCGGGACATGGTGCCGTGCGCTCCCGGAAGTCGGGTGTGGGTGGGCGGGCCTGCGTGCGGCTGTGGGGTGGAGGGCTGGGGGGAAGGCACGCGTACGGCGGGGAGCCGGACACACACGGACGACGCTTTCGCGGCGGGCTGCCGCGTTAGCATGTTGGGGCGCCGTGGGCAAGCAGGGTGGGCAGCAGGGTGGGCCGCAGGGGGACGCCGTGCTGTTGAGGGAGCGGGGTGCCGCAGAGGGCGCCGAGGAGGAGGCCACGCAGTAGGGACGAGGGGCGGATCGCAGGCAGCAGGCAACGGGCAGAGGGGTTGCCGGAGCCCAAAGCCGGCACCCCCCAGTGAGCTCGTAGGGACGCAGGTCGGCGACCGGGCCAGGACGGGATGCAGGACGAAGCCCAGGGCGGCAGCGCGGCTGCGACAATGACTGGCCGCTGTGGGGCCGGCCATGCGGCCATCAAAGGTCGTTGGCGGTTGGCCGGCGGCGGTTGCTGCCCACCTTCATGGCGAAGCCGTACACGGTCCACAGCGCTCCGTTGGCTGTGGCCCCAGCGGCCAGCGGCGCGTAGATGGAGGCCGCGTTGCGCGCTGGCGTGAGGGGAGGATGGGGAGGCGCGGTGGCACGACGAGGGGTTACGTGTGGGGCAAGCCCGACTGGCAGCGGCGCCGCCACCACTGCCGCCTGCCGCAGCAGCAGCTCGCGGCGCAGCGGGGCGGCGGGCACGGGCCTGGCCCTCCCGCCGCGCGGCCGCTGGTTGGGCAAGAGTGGGCGGCGGCGGCACCTGCACCCCCCGGCATCAGGGCCAGCGTGCTGTGCGGCCAGGAGGGCTGCAGCGCTGCGCAGGCTAGAGCGCGGCAGGCTGCTTGAGGCCCGGGGAGGGGTGCGCGGGCGGAATGAAGAGGTGGGAGGGGCTGGCACTGGCTGGACTGGACTGGGCTGCTCTGGGGGTGCGCTGTGCGCGCGGCCGGAAACACCTGGCGTTGTCTGCAAGCTGCTGCGCGCTATGCTTTGGTGCGCCCCACCCCCCAGTGCAGGCACCATGGACCCCCGACCCCCGCTCACTCCGCAGCACGGTGGCCAGGCTGGACAACGGCACCGTGTAGTAGGCCATGAGCATGGCGATGGCGTTGCCGCCCCTGCGTGGGCGGGGTGGGCGGGAGAGGGATGGGGAGGGGAGCTTGGGTTTTGGGCACGGCGTGGCAGAGGCCAGGAGTGACCCAGCGGCTGTGTGGCAGGTAGCGGCGCCGACACTGGTGGCGTGGGCGATCCGGGGAGCGGGCGCCTCCGCCCTGCGCACCCGATCCCGCCCTTCGCCGCCCTTCCCCTCCATCGCTTCCCTCCTCACTCCCCCGCTCCCCCTGCCGCCCTCCCGCCCTCTCCCTCAATCCCTGCCCCATAGCATCCGCTTGCGTGCAGAGCCCAGGCCACCCCCTGCCACCATCTGCACACCAACAACTCTCATGTCGTTCCCTCCCCTTTCGCCCCTCCCTTCCCATACCGGTCCACAGCGCTCACCACACCCTGGGCTACCGCCTCCCCTCCCCATGCCTTGACGCCGCCCCCTGCCGCCCCCCTGCCGCCCCCCCCCCCCCCCCCCCCCCCCCCCCCCCCCCCCCCCCCCCCCCCCCCCCCCCCCCC
>BDDC01000471.1:43893-60473 GCA_001662425.1 Chlamydomonas sphaeroides
TCGCGCACCTGCGGGAGTCGCTCGCCGGGAGGGCGGCGCTAGGTGCAGTGTTGCGCTCCGTGGTCTGCCGTTCACGTGCGGCAACGCACCCCTCCTGCTGCCCCCGCCCCCAGGGCCTTATCGAGATGAAGCAGTTCAGCAAGGCGCTCTACCCCAGCGTGCGCGACGAGACCTTCCTCGAGTGCTGCGGTGCGTGCGTGCGGTGGCCTGTGGGGGCCAGGAGGCCAGGAGGGCGGAGTGGGGGAGGGGCGCGCTGCGGGGAGCGAGGCGAGCGGGCCGCTGCCCCGTCGGGCGCCGGTGCCGGTGCTCCCCCCATGTCCCCCTCTCCAATGTGCCGCGCGTCGCATTGCGCCCTCCGCTCACCCCTGCTCTGCCCCCTCTCCCAACCAGGCATGAGCGACCTCTTTGCCGCCTGCTAGAGCGTGTCTCGCGAGTCGAAACCCGAATGCCTTCCCCTCCCCCTCCCCTTCCCCCCCGCTCTGCCCCCTCTCCCAACCAGGCATGGGCGACCTCATCGCCACCTGCTACGGCGGCCGCAACCGCCTGGTGGCGCAGGAGTGGACCAAGGCGCAGCTGGTGGGGGCGGCAGGGGCTGGGAGGGCAGTGGCACGGGGCCCGCATATACACACACACACACGACACAGGCTGGGGTTGGTGGCGCAGGAGTGGACCAGGGCGCAGCTGGTGGGGGCGGCAGGGGGCATGGGAGGGGAGCGAAGCAAGGTGGAGGCATGGGGAAGGCAGGGGCGGCAGGGGCGGCAGTATTGCCCCCACGAGCTACGAGCCACGAGCTGGGCAGCGCGTCACCCCCTCCCCCGCCCGGTCTCCCACTCGGCCGCTCGGCCACTCCCCCCCCAGGCCGGCAAGCCGCGCACCTTCGAGCAGCTGGAGGAGGAGGTGCTCAAGGGCCAGAAGCTACAGGTGGGCTGTTGGCGGTTGGCGGCGGTTGGCGGCGGTTGGAGGTTGGAGGTTTTGGGATGACCCACCAACACCACGATGCCAGGCTCCTGAGGCCGACCTCCTGCGCACGAGAGCACGGGGCCAATGAGCTTTGCACCACTCGGGACCACCCCAGAGGCAGACGACGCCCGAGCCCGGCCCCAACCCAGCCCCCGGCCCCAACCCAGCCCCCGGCCCCAGGTTCTTGGCATCACCCTTGTTTTGTGAGCCCTCATCCCCCCCTGCCCCCTGTGTGGCGCCCTGCAGGGCGTGCTGACCAGCAATGAGGTGCAGGAGATCCTCAAGGTGCGGACCCGCACCGCACCGCACCATTTAGTATATGACGCTTATATGAACATATTATTGTCGTATGCCATGTGCCATTTATCATGTGCAACGTCTACTTCAGTTGATGCATGCCTGCCGGCCAGCCATGAGGTGCAGCAGACCCGGCAGGTGCGGCTGCGATCGATGCACCTAACATGGTTTAATGTGTGAGCCCCCGCTTGTGTAAGCCCTCGCTTGTGTGAACCAGGCGCTGCGCGCCGCCGCCTCCATGCCCCGCCACGCCACGCCACGCACTCGCCGACACGCCCGTCCCTCTTCGCCCACCCCCTGCCCGCGCCCCGGCCCCCCAGGTCCGCGGCTGGGAGCAGTCGTACCCGCTCTTCACCACCATCAACCGCATCATCAGCGGCGCCCTGCCGCCCAAGTACGTGGTGGACTACGAGGTGCGTGGTTGGCGGTTGGGGGCGGTTGGCGGTTTGCGACCGTTGGGGTTGGTTGGGCTTTGCCGGCTGGCTCGCCTGCGGTTGGCGGTTGGCAGCGGCCACGCCCCCTCCCGCTAACCCCAGACCCACACCCTCCCCCGCATGTGACGCCGCCGCGCGTCGCCCTGCACTCATACCCCAAAGTCCTGGCCTACCCCACCGCCCGACACTCAACCTCCGCTCCCGGGACCCCAAACCGGCAGAGGCCTAGGAAACTGGCAGGTTCACAACAATTCACGTGTGTGACGTCTTTCCGCTCCCTCCCCGCCTCCCTCGCACGCAGACCGGCTGCAAGGTGGAGCTACGCTCGCTGCTGTCGGAGAGCGAGGAGGACGGCCTGGTGCCCCGCCGCCGGACGTCGCTGCCGCTGGCCGCGGCCGCGGGCGCCACAGGGCGCGAGTGAGGGTTCAGGCTGCTGCGACGGAAGGGCTGTCGAGGGGCGGGGCAGGGGGAAAGGGGGAGTAAGGGAGGGGCAATGGGCTGCTGCGGGGCGGGCCGAGTGAGGGGGGGGGGGAAGAGATTGCCAACAGGGGCTGGCGCGGGTGGGGGTGCTGTTGGCGTACCGTTTCGCGGGGTTGACCCAGGCCCAGCTGCCGTTGTTGCTCGTTGCAGAATTTGCCGGCTTCTCCACTGATGATGTGTTACATAACTGACGAGCGTTGCGGGACGAGCGAGGACGAGGGGAGTGGGTTCGCGTGCGGACAGCCGCCTACCGCAGGGGCTGGCTTACCCTCGTGTTGTCGTTCCATGCGCGTTGACATTCCATACGCGTGGAGACAGGGCTTTGCACAGGAACGGGGATTGAGCGCGTTGCTGAGTGGGCTCATTGATGGCTGGTGCGAGGGGTTGCGGTTAGCGAGCGTGATGGCGAGCAGGAAGCATGAGTGCGCTGGCGAGCGCGTCCATCTGTTGGGCGGCCGGGCCGGTTCAGGTGAGGCAGAGTAACAATGTGCCAAGCACACCCGGGAACCGATGGCTTCCGACGGTCGCTTGCTGGGTGGGGACCTGGGGTTTTGGGCTCGTGATGGTAGTCGTGCCAGCACGCAGCGTGGGAGCTGGGCCCCTCCTGCTGCTGGTCGTCCCCGTGCCAAGGGACGCCGCACCAGCACGGACGGGCCGGAGAATGGCCCCTTGGGGGTGCACCAGCTGTCGCCAATCAACGCCTAGATCACGCCCACGCTCGTTCGGCAACCTGGAGCCCGTTGACCTGCGTGCGCGACCCTTCATCTTGCCGACGCACAACGCACGCCAGGGGAGCCCCCCTGACGCTCACAGCCCTGGCCTGAAGAAGCAGAGCTCGCTGCGCTGCGCTGGATGCTCGGCATGTCGAGACCGAGCGCGGGCGCCCCGGCGGCACGCAGGGCACGCGGGCAGCGCTGGGCGCGGCCAGCGGTACTGGGCGTGGGGGCACCAGTGCCGATGCCGGTGCGGCAGGGGCGCAGGGACGCACTGCACGGACTGGAATGACGGATGGCCGGGTATGGGGGCGGCGACTGGGTCCCCCAAGAAGCCAAGATGCGGTTCGATGCGCGCCATGCAAGGGCCCCTGCGGGGCTCTGCGCAAGGCAGCAGCCCAGCCCTGCCGCCTCCAGAGCTGATGCCGGCACAGCCCATGAGCGATCTGATTATGGTCCCATAATGGGAGCCCATGCGCGCGCATGCTGATGTCGGCACAGCCCACGTGCGAGCACCAGCACGACCACTGCGGGGGTGGCGGCGCGGCGCCTTGTGGTGGCGGCCGAGGGACCTGTCTTGGGCCGGGGGCTGGCGGGCGTTGTGGGCAACACAGAGATGGATCCCCAAGGGGAATACCGCCAGCGGTCGCCATTCTCGCAGCAAGGTTGGGCCGGTTGGAATGGCCGCGAGTGCGTGGGCGTTGAGGCGAAAGGCGGCCCCTGCGGGAAACCCCCAACGCCATGGCCACGAATGCACCCACCTCGCAGCGCCGTGCGTTGGGGTCCCGCAAAAACAGATTAAGTCCAGCGCGGTGTTACACTCAACACGCGACTCCAGGCAGCGCCGGCGCCACGCTTATTGCATTCGCCGCCCCCGGCAACCCGCGCAGTCCATCACAACCAGCAGGGCCCAGGCCCCCGGCACCGCCACACACTTTGGCCTTGCGCAAATCCCCAATCGCGACTCTGCAGGCCAAGCTCTGATCTACCACGCGCATTTCACTTGCTACCCGACGCACCGCCTAAGAAGGGAAGAAGGGGTAAGCGCCAGCCTAGGGACCCATCGCCTGTATGCCGCCGCTCCCAGCCGCGCCGCCTGCCACCACTGCCTCACACCGAAGCACCACTCCTCGCCGCTCTCCGGTGCTCATTTTCACACGGCAGCCGGTCCTCACTTGAGCTCAGAGCCGGCAGCGGCCGGGGCGGGGGCAGAGGCGGGCGCAGCGCCTCGGCGGCCGCGGCGGGTGACGGTGGTGGCGGCGGCGGGGTCCGAGGCCTTGGCGGCGGGGGGAGTGAGGACGCGGTCGACCACGTACAGCACGGCCTGGGGTGAGGACGGCGAGGTAGGGAGGAGGGAGGGGTTCTCGTTGCGCTTGGCAGGAATCTGGCGCCAGATCCCCCGCTGCCGCAGCGTGCACCAGACCGTGCACGTGCCAAAACACATACAAGCGCTCCTTCCGTCCCCCCATCCCCATCCCGCCGCCCCACCTTGCCGCCGCGGATCTCCTGGTACTGCAGCACGGTGGCGAAGTTGAGCGGGTCGTCCTCGGGCTTGGGCACCGCGTACACGTGCACGATGCCGGGCACGCTGCCGGGCGGGGGGAAGGAAGGGAGAGTGGCTATGGGTGAAGGGAGGGCGCGGACCAGAGCAGGGCAGAGCAGAGCGCTGGCTGGACGGAGCGCTGACTGCCACGGAACTCCCCCTCCCTCCTCCGCGTCCCTTCCCGCCCCCCGGCCCCCAACCCCAGCTCCCCCACGCACTCGCGGCGCACGTAGAGCTTGGCGCCGGTGGCGGCGGTGAGCACGGCGCCCGCGCGCAGCGAGGCGAGCGGGAAGAGGCGCGCCCCCGGCACAATGTGCAGCCCCACCACGGCCGCCAGCGTGGCGTTGAGCTCCAGCGAGGTCAGCTCGTCCCAGGTGGCGTTGGTGCTCTTGAGCAGCGCGTCAAAACCCTAGGGAGCGGGGGGAAAAGAGGGGGTGGGTGAGGGTGGAGTGATGCAGGGTTCGTGCCGTCAGGAGGCAGCCCAGCTGCTCGCCCGTCCCTGTGCCCACGTGCCCCTCCCGCAGCCTAGCTGCCTCCCCCCCCGCGGCCCAGCCCCACCAGGTCCACGGGCGCGAACACGGTGCCCTCGAAGCCCGGCTCCAGGAAGCGGTCGTAGTAGCCCGTCACATCAGCGGCGTCCTGGTGGGGCGGAGGAGAGGGGGAGAGAGGGAGGGGGGCAGCGGGGCAACGTGGGCAGCGGCGCGTGTGGACGGAGCGTGGGCCGGGTCAGGGCGGGGTCAGGGCGGCAGGGCTGGGTGCCGGCAAGGGGCGCTCAGCGGCACAAGCTGTAGGTGGGGGGGCCGCATCGCGGGCGCAGCTGGCGCTGCTGCGGGGCAGCTGGCGGCAGCGGCGGCAGCCGCGGGCAGCTGCGCACGCGGCCTCGCCACCGTCCCACCCATGGACTTGCTGAGGCACATGGCTGGCAAAGCTGAGCGCTCCCTAGCCAGCCAGCGAGCTAGGCGCTAGCTGGCTGGCTGGCTGGGGAGGCGCGCCCCCGCAGGGGCGTGTGCGTTGGGGCCCCGCCTCGCCACTGCCGCCCCCCCCACCATGAACTTGTTGAGGAACATGGCGCTCTCCATGGCGTCGATCATGGTCTCGGGCAGGTAGGCCTGCGCGGAGGCGCCTAGAGGGCGGCTCGACGGAAGGGCGCGGCAAGGGTGGGACAAGGTGAGGAGCAGTGGCAAGTGGGCAAAGGAGGTGGGGTCGGGCGGGCCGAAGGCGGGGGCCAGCAAGACCCCAGCCCGCCGGCGGGTCACCTCCATCCCCTTGGCGCTGCGCGCTCAGCGTCACTCGCCCCAAGACCCACGCAGCGCCTGCCAGCTGGACGCCGCCGCCCCGGGTTGGCCCCAAGCAGCGCACTCCAACGTAGGCTGCCGCCGATGGCAGGCCCTGCCCGCGAGCTTGCCCCTCCGCCCGTCCGGCCCCCAGCCAAGCCTCAGCCCCTGTCCTGCCGCTTCCCCAAGCTTCCCTTTGGAGCATGTGCGCCACGGCACGGCACGGTACGGCAGCGCGTCACCGCACCTGGCAGCGAGGAGGCGCCCATGAGCGCCAGCGCGCACAGCACCGCGGCCGCCAGGCCCGCGAGCCGGCAGCCGGCGTGGGGGCGCCGCGAGCGGGCGGGGGCGGCGGCAGCGGGGGCCATGACTTCGCCTGGGTTGAAGAACTGCTGCTGGGGATGAGGATGATGCTGTGGGGCGCCGATGCTGGGGGCTGCTGGCTGTGAGGGCCAGAGGCTGGTGGGCGCGAGGCGTGGGGTTCGCCGGGCGTGAGGCGGGGCGTGGAGGGCGGAATGCAGCTGATGGAGCGTGTGCGAGGTGAAGGGGTGGGGGGATGAGGAGGCGAGGAAGCTGTGGCGGGAATGGGTTGTTGGACGCGCTTAAAGACCGGCTGGGGGCCGCCGGCGGTTGATGGGGCGGCCGACAGGTGAGGACCTGTCACACCGCCAGGTGCAGCGGCGTTACGGATTTGCGGCCCTGCCGGGTAGGCCCTGACAGTCCTTTGTACGACACAGCTTCTGTGGTCATGGGCCCGAACGAGAAGTGCTCGAGAGCGTTTCGCTTTGCTGTGTCGCCTGATGATGGTGCCGGCGGGATGCCGACACCGCGCCAAAATGTCGAAGGCAGTCGCTGTATACATGCCATCTTGTGAAGCATTGCAGGGGTATCGGCGGGGTCTAGCGCGAAAGAGCCGACGAGGCCATCGCTGATGGCGAACGGGATCCCTCGGAGCGTGCTGCTGGCCAGCGCATACTCAGAACTGCTACTTGGACTTCTACCACCTGTGTCAACTCGCTACCCCACTCGCTCTGAGATGACCGCCCTGATGTTGCGCCAGCTGCCGCTCGCGGCCCCAGGCGCGACTCGCTGCCGCCTGGCCATTCCTAGTCTAGGAAAGCGCTGCCAACGCCGCAGCTCGCTGCCGGTGTCGCGTGGCACGCTGGCGTGCCGGGCATCGGTGAGCCGCTTCAGCGCGCTCCTCCACGTCGTGCCCTTCCCACGCGCGGCGCCTCCCCTGACCCTTCGCATCCATACCCCATCAGGCGGCCCAGCCGAGCGGCGCTGTCCCGAAGCGGCACGCCGTGCTGCACGACTTCTGCATGGCCATCCCCTACGGCGGCATCGCGCTGCTAGGCGGCATTGCTTTCTTCTTCCTCAACCTCGTCAGCGTGGCCGGCACGTCGCTGGTCGGCGGCGCCACCTGCCTGGTGGCGTCCATCATGAGCCTGCAGGAGTGGAAGGCCGGCGGCGACTCCAAGCAGTACACGCTCATCTCCGCGGGTGCGCCTGCCTGCCGCCCAGCCCAGCCTCGAGGCCCTGCGCGGCCCCCAGCGCGAGCACATCGTGCTGCGCCCATGACACAGCCGGGCCATGGCCATGACGCACACCCGTTGCCGTTGAGCGCCCTGGCCTTGAGTTGCTCGACACTCGGTGCATGCCACAAGCCCGCACCCAGGCCGCGCCGCTCCCCAGCTCCCCAGCTCCCGAGCTCCTGGCATCGGCCCCACGCGACTCTCTTAGCCGCACAGGGCTGCCGGTGGGCCTTCTCCTCTCTGTTCCACTGGTCGCCCCTGGGTCCTCGTTCCCGCCCGGCGGCAGCCTCTTCCCTGGCGGTTGCCTGCAGTGCCACCTGCTCCACGGCCCTCCGCTGTCGCCGCGGCAGGCCGCCTTGGACTTCATCGCCCCCGCCTCCTGCCCCCCGCACCCCGCTCTCGCCAACCCCATGCCCCACAGTCTCCGCCGCGGCGGTCGCCTACACCGCCGTCTGCTCGCTGACGCCGCTGGTGGGGCTGCGCTACTGGCTGGCCGCCAGCCTGGCGGCGGTGTCGGCGGCGGCCTCGCTGTTCTGCGCCTACAACGTAATCGCGGGCGGCAACCCGCCGCCCAAGCCCAAGAAGAATTGATGGGCTGTGGCAGGGGCTGCAGCGACAAGGGGGCTGGGGGAGGCTGGGGGAGGGGTAGGTCAGGAGGGAAGTGTGGAGGAGGTGCGGGAGCAATAGGTTGATGGGCCGCGTGAGGTGTGAGGGCTGGCGGGGCTAGGGCTGGACAAGGTCCGCCGCTTGCCCGACGCGTGATAGGCGCATGAGGGGGAGCGTGGATAGGCGCAGGAGCGGGGAGGCCGACAGTGGCAGCAGGACAGTGAGGGCCGCGCTGGAGGCACGAGTGGGCGCCATGGGCTGTGTGGTGCGCCCCGGCGCTAGCTAGGGCCGCACCTTGCCTGGCCGGCAGCGGGCCGGGGCTCGTCCGTCCGGCCATGGAGGCGGTGGCTGAGCAGCCGAGCAAGGGAGGGCGGCGGCGCGGCGCGCTCGTGTGTAGACGCAGGCAGGCGGTTGGGCGGCACGAATGCAAGTGTTTAGTTGCGGAGTCGCGTGTGTGGGAGGCGTCGCAGGAGTGTGCGGAGGTTTGGGCGGCCTGCTTGACTAGGACGCGTGCCGTGGACGCGTGCCGTGCCTGCTGCTGCTTGCGTGCGTCCGTGTGAACACACATCGGGGCGAACCTCTGTTTGCGGTTGGCGCATTTGTTGCTGTTGCTATGGCGCCGTGTGATGTAGCGGAGGGCTGCTGATATGGGCTGGATGCGTGTGGGCGGCAAGGGACGGCAACCGGCGGGCTGGGCACTGGGCACGTGGGCAGTTGCTGGCGCCTTGGTCGTGGCAATCGGCAGAACCAGGGCAGAACTGCGCCGAGCCCGGCGTTTCGCGTTGGGCTTTGAGACGCTGGCCAGCATCTCCTGGCTCGCTAGCGGCATCGTGTTGCACTGTTGCTTGTCATCGTGTTGCTTGTAAAAGGCCATGGTTGCGGCAGCCAGCTACGCCAGGGGACACGCGAAGGGCCCAGCGATTCGCTGTTGAGTTGCCTGGAGCGGAGCAAACGTTGTATGTGAAGAAGCTGGTGTGCAATACAAATAGCAGTAGCTGGATGTCAGCATAGCTTGTAGAGGACGCGCGGCAGGTGCACGGCCCCCCACCGGCGACGGGGCGCAGGGCTTGGGCGTGCGGGTTCGTGGGTCGGTTGCTCTACGAAAGCCAACGGAATGATTTTTCTTAGCGACGACACCACAAGGAAAGCAGTCGTTCGTATATCTGCATAACTCGTATATATGATGCAAGGGTGCCCGAGCGCGAAGTCGTTGGTTCTGGTGGGCTCCTGTAGCGCGGCAACGGTCGCCACCGCCCAGACGTTACCCAGGCGGACTGCGAGGCTGCCGGCCCATCATACCGACTCATACCACTCCGCCAATCTACCGAGTGTGTGGTACCGCTGCACAAGGGGCGACCATAACCTGCTCGGCCTCACCATCGGCCAGCAGAATTGCCCGCGCGGACCCACAGCAGCTGACCTACGAGCCAGGGCAAACTTCATGACCTGCGCGTCGTAGCGAGGCATCTAGCGCTGGCGAGAACGAAGTGGCCGAGTCGTGACTCGCGAGTAACGTCGATTGCTCAAGCGCCGCGACGCTGCCTCCTGCTCTTCCCCACCACGCTACCGCGGCTGAACTCAGCTCCAAGCCTCATATCAGCACAACCAGCTCGTCTGCCGTCTCCCAGGAGCAGCTTCCGCTTGCGACCGCGGCTCCACCATCCCCCGGCTCCCGCAACGCCGGCGAGCTGTCCTCCGCTCCCCTCCTACCCTTGAGTGAAGTAACTTCTCAGACGAAAACATTGGAAGCTATGCCACGGATTACGCAGCTTCCAGCGGCTCTGGGCCGCCGAGCCGGCGCGCTCGCCTGCCTGGCATGCTGCCTCTCCCTCATGGCGCAACGTGCAGCAGCGCAGCCCCACATAGCCTCAGGCAAGGCCGGGGCTCGCGGGATGCCACCCGACACCCGAGCGTTCCTGTAGCCCGGGTACAAGCTGCCTTGGTGCGGCGGGGCGCTTCACAATGTCTCGCAGGTACATCCGGCCCCGCCCGCCAACCCCACTCCAACACACACACGCACCCCTCCCCTGCCCTCCCCCCACCTGCCTCAGGCCGAATCCACGTGCTCGACACCTCCTTCCCCGACGGGGACCACCGCTCCGACTATGTGCTGCAGGCCGACGGCGGCGGCCTCTTCGGCCTCACGGCGGGCGGCGAGCCGCCGCTGTTCGCGGGGCTCATGTCGGGCGCTCTAGTGGCGGTCAGCAGCCGTGAGGTGCGGCAGGGAGGGGCGGCACACATGGATGGGAGGCGGCGTGGGGGGCGGGATCGCACGGCGGCGGTCAGTCGCTGCGTGGTAGGGTTCGTCCGCATATTTCGGCGGGCCGGCGAGCAGAGCGGAGTGGTGATGGTGATGGTGATGGTGGTGGTGGGGTTCGGTACCATGGACAGCAGTAAGGGAGAGGGCTGGGCCCGCAGCTCGGGGGGAGCGGGCGTGCACACTGGGGTGCTGGGGTGGGTTTCGGACAGGCCACGAGGCAGGGCACCCCCGCCGACCGCCCCGCTCCCTGCCGCCAACCGGCAGCGGCCAACCAGGCTAACGGCCAATCAACCGACGCCCCCCTCACCTACCCCCGACTCCCCAGGAGCCGGTGCTGGGTCAGCCCTGGCGCATAGACTCGCTTACAGTCACATCGCCGCCGCCGCCGCCCTCGGCGCCGCGCCCGCCGCCGCCGCCGTCGCCGCCGCCGCCACCACCTGAGGACCTCGACGGCCGGGCCGCTGGAGGACGGTGAGGCTGCGGGGAGCCCTGGTTAGGTGGCAAGCGAGGGAGGAGAGGCGGAGGGGAGGGTCAGCCCCTGGCGCAGACGGATGGCGGCAGGGTCCAGTGTCTCTTGCCAGAAGCAGGGGTGGCGATGGTAGAACTCGGAAGGTGGTGGTGCGGAGCATCCGCGCACGGCCGTCGGTGCCGGGGGCCGCAGCCGCAACGCCCCCCGCCTGCTGCCGCCCCTGCGCTGGCTGCGCTGCCCGCAGCTCCAATGACGTGCCCTGGCTGTCGGACTGGAACCCCGGCGTCATCCTGGACCAGGTGCGCATGCGGTTGCGGTTGCCTGTGTGTGGGTTTTGGCGGGGGCTGAAGATGGGGGTGGAAGAAGGGGCTGGAGGAGGAGGCGGTTGGGTTGGGGAGGGAGGGGGACAGCGCCCCGGCGTCGTCCTGGACCAGGTGCGTGGAGGCTGGAGGGGAGGAGGAGGTGGTTCCGGTGACTGGAAGGAGCGAGGGCATTGGTGAGGGCTGGGTGGGGCCGTCAGAGGAGCAGCGAAGGGCGACAACTGGCCATGACGCCAGATGGGAGGAGAAGGGTAGTGGGGCGGAGGAGCGGCGGGTAGGTGGTTAGGGAAGGCGGCGAGCCCTGGCGTGATGATGACCCCCTCCCCTCTTCAACCCCATGGGCCAGCCCCACGCGCGCCCTCCTTACATGCGCCCCCACCCCCCTGCCCCTCTTCCTCCACCCACCCACAGGACATCCCCGACCCTCCCCGCGTGGTCCGCGACATGCCCGCGCTCTTCATCCTGCTGGACCTGTGCGGCAAGGGGGGCGGGCCCGCCACCACCGAGGCCGTGAGCAGGAGGGGCTGGAGGGAGGGGCACGAGAGGGCAGGAAGGGGAAGGCGCGAGGCAGGGCAGGCGGGCAGCCGGCGGGCGCCGCGAGGGCTGCCCACGAACCCTAGCCGACTCTCGCCCTTTTCCCCTTCTCCCCCCACCAGTCGCTGTCCGCTATGCTGTTCGGCGGCCTGACGCCCATGTCGGACTACATCGCCACCTGCTCGTACGGCAAGGCGCAGTTCGACGCCAGTAACACGCGCGTGCTGACCGTGCAGCTGCCCTGCAACGGCACCAGCCGTACCAGCCGCATGGCCTGGGACAGCAGCAGCTGCTCCCGTGACAACCTGTTCAACTGGATGTATGAGGTACGGCAGTACGGCATTGGGGCGGGGGGGAGTGGATGCGCCCCATTGCGCTTCACGGCCTCAACCCGCCGCCCCTCCCGGTCCCCGCCTGCGCCTGCGCGCAACGGCCTGCTCCGCATCACCCTCCCTTCCCCTCGCTTCTCCCTCTCTGCCCACAGGTCGAGTCGTACATTGACAATGTGCTCAAGCCCACTACCTGGAACCACAGGTACGGCTGTCGTACTGTATGGCAGAAGCAACGTACGGGGCACACGGGATGGGGCCGATGCCGCGCACAGTACGGTGCATTCCTCTAAATGTGCCCCCTTCCCTGACCGCTCCTCCCTCCTCCCCTTTACCCCCATAGGCGCTACCGCCACCACATCATCATCACGCCCCCAAACATGGCCCAGTGGGCTGGCCCCGGCTGTGACTGGAGCGGCATGGGCTCCATCGGCATGTCGCAGGTGGGGCAGGCGGGGAGGGGCTTGGGGTGGGCCGGCATGGCCGCCACCACAGCAGCAGCAGCAGCAGCAGCAGCAGCTGCATCCTCATCCTCAGCAGCAGCTGGGATGCAGCGGCCTGTCGCGGGTGGGGCAGGCGGAGGCAAGGGGATGGAGGGAATGGGGAGGGGGAAAGGGGGAGGTTTATCGCAATGAGGGGCGCAACAGCCCACTTGCTGGACCCTCTGCTACAGAGGCCATCCTGGCCTGCGCGACCGCTGCCGCGCTGCGTCCCTGTACTGTGCCGGTACTGACCGCCCACCCAACCCACTCGCTCCCCACTGCAGGGCTCGTACAGCTACGCCTGGGTCAGCGGCGACAGCTGGCAGATCAAGCAGGTGTGTGTTTTGTGTGTGGTGTGTGTGCGTTGGGGGGCCGTCTAGCGCAGCGAAGAGAATATAGCGAGATGGGGCGGGCGGTATTGAAGCTGGGGAGGCGCGTGTTGGGTAGGAGCGGAGTAGGAAGCTGGGCAGGCGGCAGGCGGCAGGCGGCAGAGCGGCAGAGCGGCAGAGCGGGCAGGGCGGGGCGCTGTGGCAGCCTCAGCGACGGCGAGGATGCGCTGCTAAGTGCAACTTTCTGCGACGACTCCCCCTTCCCCGCCTCATCCCCTCCCCCGCCGAAACCCCCAGGTGTACCTGCACGAGATGGCGCACAATTACAACCTGCTGCACGCCTCCACGCTGGAGAACGGGGACCCCGCCAAGTGCAGGTGCGGCCAGCTTGCTTGCTGCGCAGGGGCCGCCGCCGCATGTGCCGCACGGGCGTCCAAACACCCCCAGCCCTCTGTCGCAGGCCCCGCCGGCCCCAGCCAGCATGCACCTTATGCCTCCCGCCTTGCCCAACGTTCACGCCCTCCCTTCCCCTTCCCCCAACCCCGCAGCCACTGCGACTGGTCGTCCGCCATGGGCTACTGCTGCGACACGCGCTGCCCATCGGCGCCCCACAACTGGCAACTGGGCTGGGCCAAGGCCATGGCCACCGTGGGCTCGGGCGAGCTGGTGCGCGGCAACACGCTGGCCTTCGAGCTGCCCAACGCCATCATGAGCGACGCCAACTTCCTGCAGGTGCCGTGGGAATGAATGCATGTGTGACAGCATGAATAGGACAGCCGGCCCCGCGCGTGGATAGGGGTCGCACCGGCGGATTGGGGTTTTCGCTCACGCGGCTGCCACCCTACTCTCCTGCCCTGCGCTTGCCTCGACCCCGTCCCGGTCCGGTCCAGCACCCGGCTCCAGTCCGGCTCAAGTCCGGCTCTAGTCCGGCTCCAGTCCGGCTCTAGTCCGGCACTCAGTTCCATGCGCACGCAGCACACCCGGCCCCTCCCCCTCTCCAACGCCCCCCCCCATCCCCCCTAACCCCAGGTCACCACCGACTGGCTGTCCGTGACCGACGTGGACCCGCTCGTCATCGCCGACAACGGCGGCCCGGCCTACTACAATCCGCCCAACGCCACCTTCCTGCTCTCCTACCGGCTGCCCTTTGCCGGCTTTGACGAGGTGCCCGAGGGCTACGCGGGCGGCGTCAACATCTACATGTTCCCGGTAAGGGAGGGGGCGAGAGGGAGAGGAGCGGGAAAGGAGGGCTGGGTACGTGTGATGAGCGCTGCCTTAGGGTTGGGGTGCCTGAGGGCTGGTGGAGCCCACATGTCAAAACATGTTCATGCATGGTCCCGGTGAGGGGCGGGGAGGGAGGGAAAGGACGTGCGGTACGGCATGGCGGCTTAACGAGCAGGCGACCGCGCTACGATGGCGCTGCAGTAGCGAGCACGCCCCATACCCCATTCCGCATGTTCATCATCTTGGCGTTCAGCACGGCAGCGGCTCATGGCCCCGACACCCGCACGCTGCCCTCCTCCCTCCTCCTTCGCTCCACTCCGCTCCGCTACACTCCTCGCTTCGCCTGCCTCGCCTCGCCTCATACTCCCGCCCAACCCCACCCCCTGCGCCCCCAGACCGAGTCGCAGACCGCCATGCAGGACTCGGTGCACATGGCGCTTATCAAGGAGGGCGCCGAGGCGTGGATCGACCCCAGCGGCAGCCTGGTGGTGCGGCAGGTGGGCCGGCGTTGCCGGGAGGGGAGGGCTTGAGGGGGCGGCGTGAGGATGGCTGGCTGGAGGGAGGGGTCGGATGGTTGGTTTGTGTGGATGTGCAGCGCCAGGTTTCGCCGGGTGTTGGGAGGCTGGCCTGGCAAGCAAACGTATCCCACCCGGCCGCCTTGCATTGCACACATACCTAACACTGGAACACACAAACCACAGTGTCCTCACTGCCGCGCCTCTTCCCCCTTCCGCCCCGCCCCCCTCGCTCGCCGGCAGCTCATGGCCACGGACACCTCTGTCATCGTGACGCTGTGCCGGCCCGAGGTGGATCTGGAGGCCAGCGAGGCCATGTGCACCGACATGAACGACAACGACTGCGACGGATTCAGCGGTACGACACGCAGTACGAGAGCCTGCCGTACGTACATGCCTGCCTGCCGAACGTTTAGGCCGCACAATTCGTTATGTATGCTGGGGGGCACACGCACGGCAGGTGACGGGCAGGGCAACGCCCTGACGTGTCGCTGGATGTGGCGCCCCTCACCCTCACTCGCAGACCAGGACGACCCGGACTGTGCGCCCTTCTACCTCAACTCTCCACCGCCGCCGGCGTCGCCGCCACCTCGGAGGAGCCCGCCGCCGCCACGCAGCCCGCCGCCGCTACGCAGCCCGCCGCCGCCTCGGAAACCCAGCTCGCCCTCGCCGCCGCCGCCGCCACCGCCCCTGCTTGCTGTGGAGCGGGAGTCGCCGCCGCCGGCAGGGCAAGGCACAGAAGGCACGGGGACGGGGCGGCGGCGGCCGCCGCCGCCGCTGACGGCCGCGTCACCGTCGCCGAGCAAGGGCGGCAAGGGCAAGAAGAAGAAGCCCCCGGCGGCGGCGGCGTCGCGGCCGCCGCCGCCGCCCAAGGAGCGCCGGGGCCTGGTCTCCAGCCAGGGGGACGTGTGAGCGCTGCCTGTCTAGCCAGATATGCCGCCTACGTGAGCGTGATCCCATGTGCGTGAGACGAGGAGTGCGAGAGCGTTAGACGTGGAGGCGGTCCACGCACGGCGTCCTGCTGGCTTGCGTTTGAGAGGCAGGCAGGCAGGCGAGGCAGGCAGGCAGGATAGGCAGGGCAGGCAGGTCGAGGCAGGCAGGCAGGCGCGAGAGAGGCAGGCGAGACCCATTAGGCCCCCGGCGCTGGGGCGGCAGGCGTTGGCGGCGGGCGCTGTCGGAGGGGAATTTTGAGCTATAGAACGGGACGGACGACGGTTGCTGCGATACATGCCAACCACCCAACTAGCTGGCTAGCACCTGACGATGATTTGTTGGTCGCTAATGCTAGCGCAATAGGAGAGCGAGCCTGCCTGTCACTCGGCGGTTTGCGGCTCACTGCTGGGGGCCATGGCAAGGATGTATGGACGGAGGTGGGCCTGGTAGGTGCCGTCTGGCGAACGGCAAGGGCAAGCGTAGGGCCTAAAAAGGCGGACGAGGCCAACCTCGCTAGCATGGCCTAGCATGGCGGCGGGGCTTGTGGCGGCTTGCGATGCAAGTGAGAGGAGGCGGGGCAGACCCGGCATGTCAGCCACGTAAGAACGGCCACACATGCAAGACACAACGTGCGCCGACCGGGCCTCTTAATCGAGACCGAGCCTCCATTTCCGCAGCGGCGCTGCTCAGATCCTGCGCCACCGGACATCGAGTCGTGGCAGCGTTCAATTAGAAAAGAGGAGTAACAGATGAGCAAGGGGCCGTGGCGAGAGGCAGAGCCAATTAGGAAAGAGAAGTTGCAGATGAGCAAGGGGCCGCGGCGGAAGCACAGCTCCCTGAGCGCACGAACACCAGCGTCAAGCCCCAGGCAGCAACGGGCCCCATCCAGCCCCACGCACGCCACCCCCCAAAGGAGACGCGCCCACGGATCAACCGCGCAGCGCGCATAGGCAAACTTTTACGAGCCCATGCACTTTCGTAGAGCTTTGGGTCGTCATGTTGAGATTGTACGGACGCTACAGCAACCACTCGGCAACCACCAGCTGAACCATGGCTCCCGCCCGTCAGTCATCACCGCCAGCGCGGGCACCTGTTTACTGTATCTATGCTTTGCCTCGAACGCGACTGCCCTCAGCCCGCCACCATGCGCGCCCCGCGAGCTGCTCTGCCGGCTGCTCGGCGCCATCTAGCCTCGCCTCCCGACCCGTCACCCGCCCAGCACTGTCCCGAAGAAGCCTCGCGAGCCAACAAATGAGGGGGCACCAACGCCCTCCTCAAATCCAGACATGGAAACACACGATAAGCTGATATGAGTTGGCCGTCGAACCTCCTTCAAGGTGTCC
>BDDC01000472.1:3897-42817 GCA_001662425.1 Chlamydomonas sphaeroides
CACTCGCTGTTGCCTACGTGCAACCAACCTTGGTCAGGAATGCATCACCGGGGTCCTTGTCTCTGCAGACGGCAGTGGTTTCAGCTGCTGTGAGCGCACGATCAGGCCAGCACCACATACGTTGCAAGCTAACAAAGAGCTGGCGCTATGGATGATGAGCCAAGTCGTGAGATGACGTGGCAACACTTTTCACAGCAACATTGGAGTGACGCTGGGTTGCCTGTGCAAATGCCTCCCGCTACACGAAGCCCATCCATCAAGGCCCTGCATGGGGCTCACTCGAAGTGGACCTTGACCACGCGCTCGCGCTCCGACTGCGACATGAGTGCGCTGCTGAACTCAAGCTCCAGGGCGTATTGGTTCTGCAAATTGGGCATTGATTGGGGCAGGATACCAGTGAGGTGCTGTGAGCCGACGCGCCCCAACTGGCAGTTCTGACTTGCTGGTGGTGTGTATCCTTTTAATACTGCCTGGCATGTGGCAAGCGGGCTTCAACTTGCAGCCCGATCCCCTGCTGACCTCGTCCCAGCCGACCATGTAGAGACCTGCCGTGGTGAGGCACAAGTACATATGTTCATGTGTTGACATTACTCATGCAATCCGTTCGTCATCAGGCCATCAACAAGCACGAACCAGCATTCCCAAGCAAATTAAGGGAATGACCGCGAGCCAGCCAGCGCAACTTACCCACGCCACCACCACCCCCGCCCGCAGTGCCCATCATATCCTGAGGATGTGTTAAAAGCAACACGTGGTTTCTTGAACATTGCGTATGTAGCGCATGCACATATGCGTACATAGCGTAGCTCATATAAGAAATGTAATATATGGAAATAATTACAGTGAAGTATACAAACAGAGATAGAAATAGAGGCACAGCAAGCTTGACCCGCCATAATTTAAGTAAATATCATTGATTGTATGTACGCATTGAGAGCAACATGTTGCACGGAGGCTAAACTGTGCATTCCTTTGCGCGCACGTGTGGTTGTGTCCACCTCCGGAGGTTGCTCATACCGACAATTGTTGCTCTTCAAGATACTTTGAGATAGTAGCATGGCATGTTGCTCACCCTGTTGCGGAATGTGAACTGCATGCGAGTGTCCATGGTACTCAGCGTCTTCATGGTGTACGTGTAGGCACCGCCGCCTGCGCATACCAACAGGAAAGAGTCCAGTCTAAATTGCCACTGTTCATGGTACCCATAAGCGGTCGCACACTTTGATGGCCTGCGCTACAACGCACCGCCGCTGAAGGAGAAGGTGTTGAAGTCCTTCTTGTAGGCGTTGTGCAGCGAGTCGAGCTGCTTGCCCGCCAGCACGCCACCAACAGCGGCCTGATGCGATGCGTTCAGGGGAGCGAGCGAGCAAGCAACATTCAGACGCCCCATCCAGCCTAGCGTCCCCACTTGCTGACAATCCCCAGGCTGTTCAGAACTTGGAATGTTTGCAGGTTCGGTGGGTGGCAAGAATACGATACTTACAGGCTGCGAGGGCCAGATGACTCTGTGGGCGACATGGCACACAGGATGGTGGCGTGAACATTTTGAGCACAAGAGCAGGCAACCGCGCACATGGCCATGGTAGCATTGCAGAAACGGCTCACGTGTTGCCAACGTCGCCAGATTCATCGAGATAGTGCTGCAGGCAATTGCGGTGGCATGCAGGAAATGGCGGGCAGTTGTTGCTGAGTGGCAACGCGTATCAGGTTCTTTTGTGGAGCGAGCACTGAGAACCCCCTTCAGTCGCCTTCTGCAGACGGCCGCCGGTGCAAATGCGCCTTGCAACGTCTCTGTCGATCTAACCAGGCACGCCGTTGGGAGATCCAGCACACCAGCATCACCGCATTATACACACCTGGGTGCGCAGCATGAGCTGCTGCAGCTTCTCGGTGCCCTCAAAGTAGCCCTGAGGAGCATGTTCAAAGGGTTTGATGTGTAGTGTTTTGCACGATATCAAGCAAGGCACGTGAGCCAGCAAGCAAGCAGGACCGTCAGCTTCACGGTGGTGGACATTCAGAGCACCAGGTATGGAGGGCGTCAGCTTCACGGTGGTGGACATTCAGAGCACCAGGTATGCAGGGCGGTGCACCAATCAAATGGCTGCCCATACAAGCATAGAAAGCACAGCAAATTCTATATTCGCAGCGGCAACGACAACCCACCAGCTTCCAGACGTCTTTCTCTTCAAGGGTGTCTGCGGGAAACACAGTAAGCGTGTAGCAGCGTTTACAATGTGCGGCATGTGCCGTGCTGATAGCTCAGATATCTCAGCTTCTTTACAATGGGCGCAACACCAAGCCCGTTATCTGGGAAAGACGACTGCATACCCACCTGGCTCGGTACCACGTGACTCGAAAGCATCTGAGTTACGACCTGGCCACCTGTCTAGGGACTGATGCCACACCGGCTGTGGGCGAGGGGTAACAAACAGAGGCACGGCTTGCTTGCATGCTGTGCAGTTCCACACGGTATGCACCACGCCGCATGTGTGGGTGTGGGCAGTACACACGCCAGATGGGGCATGCGCCATTAGTAAAGGTACGGTGAAGACGTGCATCTAGATCCCCACATGCAACTTTGGATTGTTGACCCTAGCAGGTGTGGACAGGTCATACCACATATCCGGATTGCAGCAATTATAACACACCTCCACTGTGCCTTGAATGAGCCCGTTGACGTCTTGCTGACCCGCCTGCAGCCACGAGAGCAACCGTGTAGCAAACCGCAAAACGAGACCCTAAGATGGACCAGCCAAATCAGCAGCAGCTGGCATGCATACGTGCTGAGGTACGGACGCACCACATAATTGGGCAGCGACTCCTCGCCGTTTAGCGCCAGATCATTGAGCTTGCCGTAAATCTGCGAAGCACAAAACAAGAACATCCCATTCACAGACAAGCGCGCATCCACGTGCAGCGCACAGTCCCTGGCAAGGGGACGTAAACCAGCTTATGTGTGCATGTAAGTTTGGTCGTACCGTGAGGATCTCGTTCCAGCCCTTGACGCCCTGCTGAAGGTTCCCAATCACAGTGGCGTCCTGGTCGACTGGGCGCTTCCGCAGCTCAGCCTCCAGCTTGGACTCGATCTCGGGCAGCATAACCTGGAGTTCGGAGGGGCAGCAGGTTTGGCTTCCGAGGGCGGCGGTGCAATGTAGGGCTGGCGCATGCGGGCATGCCGCCATGACAATGACAAACTGCCTCACGTTTTTGATGTGCCACACGCTGTGCCAGGCGGTGCCGTCCATGTTGTCGCGCAGGTTCCAGCTGTGGTAGGGGTGGGGGTGGAAGCGCAGCCAGGCGTGCGCTAAGCTTTGTGAATGCATGCATGGCGACCAATATTGTAGGGCCGCGGGGCTCACCCTGGGATGCCCATGGTGGCTGAGGAGGTGCAGGTCTGGCCGTCAAAAGTGAGCTTGTCCTGGAGAATGAACATGATGGCGAATGTCGGGGCCAGAATCATGTCGCCGCCACCACCGGTCATCTCAGGCCTGGTATCACGGTGTTCATGAATTGCAGGTGGGCATGCCCTGTCAGCGCAAGTTAAGCAAACAATCATGTCGCCCGCTACGTAGCAGCGGCAGGCCGTCATCCGACAGCAAGTAAACAATCATTTGCTTATCACAGCTGTGAGTTGCCAAGACGGAGCAGGGGAGCAGGGGCAGCCTGTGCTGGGGCTGACAGGCATTCCTTACGTGCTCTCCTTGGGTGTCGAAAAGCCCTCCTCCCGTGTCACTTTGATCTGCATGGCGGGATCGCACGGCAGAAGCAATAGCTTCACAACCCGCAACACGATGGGCCAAACCCGAAACGAGTCGCACATTATTGCACAAGCATGCGCCCCGAACACCCTGCCGTGTGACCAACATTCATGTCTTTCAGGTCCAGCATACCCCTAACGATATGCACATATGTCTTGTATGTATGTGTGATATGTCGCAACACAGCATGACCAGCGCATACCTTGTAGGCCTGCTCGCCCTCCTCGGTGTCCCAGTAGGTGGTCTCAGTCACGAAACCCGCTGTGCCACGATCGCGGATGGTCTGCAAGTGCAGCATGGCGGCGTCCTTGCCACACGGACTTCGCATGTATGGATCCCACGAAGAAATGTCCCACACGACTAAACAACAACGCCCGCCACACTTCTGTAATCCCACATAATCCATGTGGTGTCACGTGCCGGTTGCCCCCCTGCTGTCGCACCGGTTGGCACACTGCCGCAGCAAGGGGGCCGGCGCAGTTGACGACGTCCTGTCATGGGCAAATTCATGGTCAGTGGCCGAGGGCAACTCAGTGAACCTACATAGCGTATGCTGCACAGCACTGGCCGCCCCGTGTCTCATAGACGCACCAGGTCGAAGCCGATGCTGAAGAGAGACTTGGCGCACCTGCAGCAGCGGCAGCGGCCCAGCTAGCTTGCTGATTGGGGACAAGGACAGCCGATGGGGCACAGCAAGCTCCTACAATACCCCGATGCTGAACGCAGCCCACGTACTCGGGCTGGATCTCGCCCAGTGCGCCAACGATATCGCCAAAGCCAAAGCCTTCATCGCCCCGATATTCGTCAGCCACCTGCATGCATAAAATTGTAGGCACAGGTGTTCCATGTCGTCCGTGTCGTACACCACGTTCATATGCGATTTGAGGCCGTTCCCATCAGAGGTGCGAGCCCAGGTTAGGCATGGGGCTGTGCGAGGCCTGCCGCTGCCTGGGGCTGCTGGCTGCGTGGTCGGCTGGCGCAGGGCCCCGAGCGTGCGCGTGCGACCCTGCTAGCTATCCGTTGCCACGGACCTTGGCATCCTCCTCGCCCCAGCCCTCGTTGCCGGGACCCATAGCGTAGGGGTCCTTGTTGAACGCCACTGCGGCCAAGAGCCAGCATAGCCGTGCGTTAGTTCGTGTGGGGCTGCTCTCGCAGCGACACGGTTACGTAGGAATCCGTGCTGTGTCGCCACAGCAGCCTTACGACGCTGTATGTGCGAGATGGCACACGCACCCTGAACTCTGCCACGCAGCTTCAAGGCACCCCTTGGGCACCTGGACTAGCTAGTCTTGCAGGGCGCCGCGTACTGCTATGCAAACCCCGAACAAAGACAACATGAACTTGCCAGTGAGGGCGGTCAGGTCCACCTCGAATGGCCTCGCCAGGTTTTTACCGCCATTCCAACCGTCCTCACTGAGAACCATCTTGGCAATGAGATCAGCGGCCTCGTCAGAGGACAGCGAACCCATGTGCGCCAGGCCGGATACCATTGTGTCTACAAGGGCAAATGTGCGAGGTTAAGCACTTGCAGGCGGCGTGCAAGTGTAAGCGCAGGCGGCGTGCAAAGATGCTGACTGCCTGACATTCGTAGAGCTGACATGGCCGTTAGTTACGGCACGCACCCATGTCCGCCCTGCACGCAGCAGCAGATACAGCACATGGCATGTCAGCTTAAGACAAGCTGTACAACGCGTATGGCAAATAGTAGGCAAACGACGCAAGCTACAAAACTCACTCGCTGCATTGGTTTGAATGCCAGAGGCCAGGTGGCAGATGCAGGGCAAGGGCACACGTGTAGGAGGGTGCGGAAGTGGTCAGGGGGCGCTGCCTGTGCAATAAGCGCAGCATGCTTTGTCGGAAGCCACACCCGCGACAGCAGGCTACACAGGTCACAAAGACCCCGAAAGCACGCTCACTAGCCGGAAAGCTCGAACAGCTTGGTGATGAACTCGGAGCTGTTGGCCACCCGGCGCAGCGACGAAGCGCCACCACGGCCCAGAGGGATGTCACTGCGGGCCAGGGCCGTAGATGAGGGGTGTGAGTCAAGTGTCAAGTCCAGAACAAAATGGGCCAAGCACCATTCATGCTACGGCAGGGCTGCCCAGGGCTGGTAAACAGCGACTGTCCAAAGCAGTAGCACTCCGGGGCCTTACTCAGGGTCGGGCACTTCAGCGTCGTACGTGGCCGCCAACTCGTTCATGGTGACTATGTTCAAATAGCTGTGAGGCAAAAGGCATACGATACGTACAGCAGCGGTTTAAGGCCGCTGCTGCATGTAAGTGTTTTGATGCAAGATAGCCCGACCCGCATCGCAGTAATCAGCCCGGATTTGTAATGATGTCAGCCGGGGCACGAAACGTACTCGCACCCAGCCAGGTGTGTTGTAGCTAGTCCGGCCTAGCAGCACGCACACGGCTGGCCCATGTCTCGCAAGTAACCTCACAGCAGCAGCACGGCGCCAACACATGGCTAATAGGTCAAGAGGTGCCGGCCTGGTCTGATGGGGCTGCTACACTGCCAGACAAACTGCGTGAAGACGTGTGCACATACAAAAGGCTGCTCGGTAACTTACTATTGCCGGAAAGACTCGGCCTGCAGGAGACCAGCAGGCAGCAAGCAGGAAGTTTAGGAGGTTGGCTGAGCGCGCGTGCAGCAAGGCGGGATAGCTCAGCGGTGTCAAGAAGCATGCATGGCACAGGTAACGTGGGGGCGGGTGTACTTCTACGGCCCCGTTCTCAGTGCAGGTGACAAACTCCGCCATGCCCAATACGTCAAAAACTCACATATTCGCCGAAGAACTGCACGGGGCGGGGCGAATTGGGGCGGCAAGAAAATAGTGAGGTCGGAGGGACTCGTGCTAAGTACGGCAGCACCTATAAGGCGCTACTGTAGCGGTCACACACACCACGTCGTTGATGGTAGCTCCAAGCTTGGCGCCCTTCTCTGCTGCCTGCGTTCAACACACGGGGTTGGGCGTTGCAAATCCGTGGGGCCGTGCGTGTCCTTTCCGTGGGAGCGCCCGCAATGGGAAAAGGGTGCAGAGCCAGCACCCAGATCAGACGCACCATTGAGATGTGCGTTGCCAGGAAGTCCAGCTTGGCGTTGGCCTTGATGGCGGCCTGTGCGAGGCAGGTGCCCGTCACAGCTTAGTGAGGGTGTGTCGTGCATGCATCATACGCACGCATTCATGTGGGATTCATGCAGCAATTAGATGTGCAAGACCGAATTCGTCTGCGCACCTTGGCAGCGTCTTTGATGCCCCCTGTCGCTGCATCAATAGCGTCGCCCATTCGCTCCACATTCAGTGTCGCCAGGCCCTTACCCCACTCCTTGAGCGAGTCGGTCAGCCTGCCGTGGGCCAGGCCGGGCCGTGGCGCAAAACACTCGCACATCGCATCGCACACATGCGCTGCTGGATCGCAACACAAGACGTGCTGCACTGCTGCCTTTTGCCGCATGCAGAGCAGCCATATCTACTACATGACACGACCCACGCACTTTGAGGCGAGGGACCCGGCTTCCGCGGCCTTTTCGGCGGCCTTGGCCACATCATCCACCTGTTGGTATAAAATGGTGTTCGTGAAACAGCGCGTGCACGATCAACATGTAGAGCAGACAAGGTGATACATGGCCAGCCGCGACAGAACAAGCAACCACCTTGCTTTTTAATTCACTCGCCTTGGACGCTGCCTTGCCCAGGTTGTCGGCTGAGCCGGCTGCCTTGCCTGCGGTCTTCGCAACCTTGCCCGTAATCTTGCCAGCCACGGCCTGCATGCAGCATATGACGTCAAAGGCCCCAGCAAACATAGGTGAAGCGTGCGAGTGGCACTACCCAAGCAGTCGCGTCACTGGTGTGGCCTGACCGCCCTGCTTACCCCGGCGATATCAGCGACCTTGCTGAGCTTCTTTGACTGTGCCAGCTGCTCCCTGAGCTTGGAGGCCTTGTTGGCCTTGACCGCGAACTTCTTTACTCCCTTGGCCGCCACTGTGGTCACGGTGTGGTCGTGGAGATCAAGCAAAGGTTGGTACCTCAAAGCTTGTCACTTGATGCAATACGTACCTGTGGCCACTTCCCCCACATTATCCAGCGCGTCGGCCGCCCCAGCCACCTTGGCTGTCTTGGCGGCGACCTGCATGAAGTGTGTACACCACATCGTTCAGGAGTGCGTTCACGTACCGGGCTGGTGCTATCATGTCATTCCACTGAACAACTGGAACGTTCAGAGAAGGCAGACAAAACAAGGCTCACATCGGCGGCCTCGCTCCCAGCCTTGGCGACCTGATAAGCGCATGCGTCGGGAAGTTTGGTACACGTCAGCAGCGGAGCCACCAAGCAAGCAGAGTAAAGCCAGGCAAGCTTGACGGCCCTGTGCAAGGCCGGCCGGCAGGGGCATGCCGCAACAAGCTCACATCGGCTGGCATGTCGAGCTTGGAAAATGGGATGGCGTTGAAGAGGTTCCATGGCTGCACAGACAGAGAGTCGCAATGGATCACTCAGCAACGCTGACCATGGCATGCACACCAGGTACAGCCCACTGTGCTGTTACGCACCAGCGCCTTTGTCAGGAGCTCTGGGTTGCCCTGGCCGCCGCACTGGCGCTTATTCTGATTAATCATCGACAGCTTCACAGAGCTGCTGATGCTGCTGGTGATCTCGGCGTAGCTGCGGTCGCCTGCGCACGCAAACGTGCAGCGGAAGATACTAAGCCCACGCAGCATCGCATGTACCAGGTGCGGATGGCTGTGTATCTTGACCATCTCCCCCATGTAGCCGCAGCCCCCCCCTCCATGTGCATTTACGGCGTGTAGTCAGTGCCACTGTCGTCAGGGTGGGTAGCATGATGGGCACATGCATGTGATTGCACACGTCACGCACCTGGTGGATCCCGCAGGATGAGTAGCGGCACCTGTGAGGAGGCGAGGGCGCGTCAATAAGCTAGGGCCGGGTGGGGGTTCTGCCCAAGAAGGGTCATGCCTGATCATATAGCTGGGTTGGGCAGCTCACCGGGATTGGCACTTCGATGTAGCCCGTTCCAGCACGCGTCTCCGTGCCCTGCGAATGCATAACCAATGTCTTCAGCGCAACGGGCATGAGTGAAGGTGTGGCGCTGCAAGATAGCTGCGAGCCTTCGCGGGATGTGCGGCACTCAGGGGCACGGTGTGAGCGCTGTGAGGGCTGCAGGCTGAGTTACCTCAATAATGCCGTACAGCAGGAAGGACCTGCGACGACCACCAAGCAGCAGATCGCTTGTATGACTTTCGATAACATATGATGATGCGACACTACACAAACGGTCAAGTATGAGGCGTCCACCCACCTTGCAGGCCAGCCAGGGCTTGCAGCCAAGACTGTCAGCGGTACCGCATACGCCGTAAGCATGCCAAAATTGATGGAGCGAGGCACGAGGTCATAAATATGCTCGCTAGCGCCTGTGACATCACTCAGCTTGACTGGGAAGTTGCAGCCGCGATTTTGAGCTGCAAGCACAAAGAAATACGGGTAGGTGTGCACGCAAGAATAACGAATTACAGTGATGAGTGCACACAATATGTAGCTACCAGTTGACTGAACGTGTTAGCCTCAGCGGGGGGCACGCATAGCATAGCTGGGTCGTGTCTAGCCCCATGTGTCATGCTAGTCCCTTCAGAGGCCACGCGCTCACTTGAGCAAACGTTTTGCTCGACCTCGCCGCCAATGCTGTCCTGTAGCAGAATCGTCGACACTACATCATCGCAGCGCTGCTCGCCGTACATCTGGTACAGTGTGGTGCGCAGCTTGTACTGGCCACCTGGAGGGACGAATATAGCAGTGGGGCTTTGGCGGGCGGCAATGCGCGGGGAAACGGCACGCACGATGGTCAATGCATGAGAAGTTGCGCCTGCATCGGTCGGTGATATCACTGTTATAAAGACATACCGCGCCGCAGCACAACCACGTCCTTGTAGATGAGCGCGCTGTCGGGTGGAGCAAAAGCCTTGTAGACGGCATTGAAGGCCTCCGCCTGCATACATATGGTGTTTGTTGTTCGTCACCAGCAGCAAGGCAGTAAGGGCTACATAGGACGTCGCGGGGTCGGCTCTCACGGTTCCATTCTTGCAGCGCCGGTTGATGCTGTACTCGTTGCAGAAGATGAGATTGCCCTGCGAATTGGGTTATTGTATAAGCAGGGAATGCGTTGGGTAAGGTGGATATATACTAACTATACGTGACTTGAAAGCCACACAGAATGCATACGACGTTGGGGATATGGCCAAGCCAGGTGTGCTCTTTGCTGCAACGTGTTGCCACAAGGCTCATACGCATCACCACAGGACCAGCGTGTCTGCACACCCTTAGCGACATAGACCAAATGACCCACCCTGTACTCGCGACAGATGTCAATGTCAATCTCGTTGGGCGCAACGAAGTTGAAGAACATCTCCTGGATGCCAGTGTCGGTGTCCGGGACTGGCGGCATGAGGTCAAACGTCTTGGACATCTGTGGGATTGACCACCGGCAGGGGCCACACACACAAGGGAAGCAAGGCAGGCACGCACTGGTGACGTCGCATCCAATAAGTTCGTATCCCTTACCTTCCCCTGCTGCCCACCTGGTTTGTGATCATGAGGTAGTAGCGGACGGCCTCAGGGATGACCTTGGGCTTGGGTTTGCTCATGCCCACAAACGACTGCAGCAGGAGGTGGGGGGCGCAGCAGTCAGCCACAAGACACGGCTGCTGAGTGGTCCTAGCCACGGATTGCATGAACATGCGGCATGACCTCAACTACCATCATACATGTGTTGTGTTATGAAAAGATCCGCACTCACAATGGTCCAGGCAACAGCTGGCAGAACCACCTCAACGTATGCCAGATCGGATGCAATTTCAAAGCGGCGGAGGTTGAAGCGCTGCTCCATGTGCTCCATGCAGTTTGGGGCGCTGAACTGGATGAGCGGGGAGCCAAGAGGAAGCTGGCACTCGCCGCCCACGAGGCCAATGCGCACAACACGTGTTTCTACGTTCCGAATGTCCACATCGTAGATGGGGGCCACGAGCTCTGCAGGGTAGCATAATCGGGCGATAAGGGTGACGGAGTGCTGCTGCGGTACATGGTTCATATGCAATTGTGTGGCCTGTCTCTTACCGTAGCCACCATCAGGCTCAAGCTACGGGCACAGATGAGTTGGAGAAGCACGCACATTGAATTTGTCAGTCTCAAAACACCATAGCACATAAATGTATGGTGCGACCTATGCTGCTGTGCGCACCTGGACGTTGGATGATGCTGGGTAGTTGACGACAAACGTGTGGTTGTTGTAGCGCACGTCAAGCCGCATGTAGGAGCCTGCGGCCGAGTTCGTGTGATTCCGTATTGAGAGTGAGCTGCTTTAACGTACTGGTGTTCAACACGGTGTGCTCTTGTGTGTAGCTAGTAGCCTTGCGGCCTGGGGCTCGCTCTTTGCTCACCAATGCCCGCTGCCACCAGAAAGCCGCCGTCTGGATCTGATGTTGCGCAGCTGCAGGGGGTTCATGCCGTGATGGATGAAGCATTGGTGAGGTGTCAGCTGTGGTGCCTGCCAGCGACAACTTTGTCGCACCCCTGTGACCGAGTCTCTCAAGCCCAGCATACCTGATTGTGGAGTTGTCAATCATGCTGGTGGCGCTGTGGGTTGGGCAGATCGAAGCACATGCAAATAGGCCGTGGGTGCAAAGCTTATGGTGCAGCAATGTCAGTCCATAACGTACAGCTCCTCTTGCGCCAGGCGCAAAAGCCACACCAGGGCTAGCAAGATCTGTACGCGAGTTTGGCTGACCAGGACAACTCGGCAGCTCCCATACATGTAAACCCTTGCGCAGCAGTTGAAGCCCTTCATGCCGTGACACACCACACAGTGGCGTTCTCAATGGGGCAGCCGCGCAGCTGGTCGTATCCAAAGTTGTTGCGGCCGCCGGGCCACCTGTGTAAGACGGAGGGGCCAGCATGCGAATGCTGAGTGACGATACGAGGCACATGGCCCTGGTACAGCTTCGTGATCAACACGTGCTCCCCACGCACTTGATGTATCCGGTGATGGGCATGGAGGACTCGTCCAGGATTACCACGCTCTCCTGCTCCTGAAGGTGGGTCAGTGCGATGACCTGCGGCAAGGGGACAGCCAACAAAACCCGAGCTTGCTAGGGCCGTCCTGGGGCAGCCGCCAGAACAAGCCGCAAAGATGTTGCGCTTGCTCCATGCCCTTGCTCGCATGAGTTAGCAATACCGCCGCAAATGCAGCACATGCCAGGGCGTACCTGTGCGGCCCCCGGCACCCTGTTCATGGAGAAGCTGTGGATGATGACACGGCCGCTGCGGAGCTTGGTGCGCTGGCTTGCGACGACCCTGACAGGTGGGCAGCGAGCATGGGATGTGACACGGCATTTTGCAACGGTGTAGATGGGCATGAACATGATAAATGCCTTTGATCACACACGATTTTCATTGTGTTTGTGCCCCCGTCTCACCGGACAAGCTGGCCAATGCAGGCCTCGGGTGCCAGGATGGGATCGCAGCCGGGAGGGTGGGCCTGGAGCGCCAGGACGTACTTGCCGCTGTCGTCTGTGACGGTGGAGATGACGTATGCACTGCCCATCAGGCGGGCAGTGAGCCGTACACCGGGTGCGGGCGTTCCAAAGCGGGTGCGAACCTGTGTGACGAGCGGACATGGTTTACAAGACGAACTTGGCAAGGCGCTTGAGGTACCGGCAGCATTAGAGGAGCTGTGGCTCATACCACACCTCTCCAATGACGGATGCAGTCCACTGGATCTTGACGTCACGGCAGACAGGTGTGCTGGCAAAGCGCTGTGTGTCCAGCGGCCTGCGTGTAGCGGGCAGCAGGCATGTTGCACCCAGCATGACGCAGCTGGCCCCCAGTAGTGCCCGTTAGGCACACGTTGCCCACTCCTCTCCAGCTTAAAATGACTCCACGTGCTCCCCATGCTGCCTGCCGACATGCTCGTAGTTGCCCGCGTTTTGCCACTCCACGTGCTCCCCTTGCTGCCTGCCGACATGCTCGTGGTTGCCCGCCCCCTGCCACCTCCTCGCCGTACCTGTCCTTATCCAGGAAATAGCCCTGACCCGCTGGGCCCGTGACAATCACGCAGTAGCGGTATGTCAGCCCGATGAGCAGGCCGTCGCGCTCGATGCCCTCGTCCACCTCGTTGGTGGCGGGCCGATAGAAGGACCCACACGGCAGTCCGATGGTCAGCTGTGGGTTTGGGAACGGTGAGCAAACGATTGAATTGCGTACTTGCACGTTGTTGCAATCTTCTCATAGCTATACTTTGACCCACCTGTGCCACAGTGGTGGTGTTTCCCGGCTCCTGGGTGAGCGGGTCAATGAGGCTGCGAGTGATGGACGCCGAGCTCTCGCACTGGCTGCCCACGGTCCAGCTGCAGCGATGGGGCCGAGTGTAAACGAATGGGAATGATTGGAGGCGAGTAATGATGAGTGTAGACGAGTGGGATGCCGTGCGAGTTTGCTACACCAAGCTACATGCGTAGCTGATTACCACTAGATCGATACAACATATACTGCATGTTTGGATTGCTCAATGGTCAGCTATTGAAAGCACAGCCACCTGGAGGCAGTGCCGACGAGCTCCTGCAGATACACACGGTGCACGTACCTGAACGTAATCGCATCCAGCTCTTGGAAGATCTCCAGATCCAAGGGGCCGCCGCTGGGGTTGTCAGTGGTGCATCCGCAGGTGCTTGTGGCGGTGGTCCAGGAGGGGTTGTCGTACTGCATATGGCATGCACGGGTGGTGGCCAAGGTCATGTGTCACGGGGCAGATATTACCAGAGAAGGCTTTCGAGAGCCAGTGTTAGCAACTCTACTCACCGCCTCGGTCTCCACGCCACTCCAGTTGGGGAAGGCTGGTGCGTTCAGGTCAGTCTGCAGGAAGGCGCTGTAAAATTTGGAGGACATGTAAGGCAGGGGCCGGGATGAGTCACATACTATGACATGGTGTGTGGCGACATACTGCGTACAAGCAGAACGAGCTGATTGGCTGCTTGCTTGAGGGCAGACCTGCAGGCACGACGAGCACAGCAGGCACCCCTTGCACCCCTCACCGGTACTGGAAGGGCCAGCCCGCCATGAGCATCTTTACTTGGTGCACCTCAATGGGCTGGTTGGCGGGGAAGCCTGGGCGGCGAGCAGACAGGGCAGAACATCCTCAGTACAGCGATTTTTGAACAATGGATAAGTGGGCGGGCGGTATGTTCCTGTCCTCACCGTTCTCCTGTGTGATGTTGGAGAAGCCCTCGTACAGCATCGGGTCGTCTGGGTTGTCGAGGACCTCCTTGAAGCCACGGACCTGACCGTACAGGTTGTAGTTGACGCCTGTGGAGGGGCATACAGACACGCCAGTGGGATGTATGAGCCGTCTTGATTGGATTACCAAGCTGAGGGCCCCGCAGCCCTGTAGCCACCGAATTTTTAACATATTCAGCTCAGCTGCATGGCCCCCACCCCCACCGCACCAGGGTGATCCAGCGTCCAGTTGCCCTTGCCGATCTTGATGAATGCCTCATTGTTTGAGGCCTGCACCACATAGGCCGGCTGGATGCGGCACTGGTCCGTGCACACGCCGTTGCCGACACCAATGTCGCACTCCTCGCGGCCCCACAAAGGGATGCCGTCGCCGCACGTAGGGATGGACATGGTGGGCCGGATGGCCTGGTTGCCGCTGCGCTGCAGCGATGGCGGCGAGGGCTGTTGGAAGCCCATCAGCGAAGCGCCGCTGTCCCAGGGGCAGTTGGCTGCAACCATGACGTCAGGCAGGCCGTCACCACTGAAGTCTCCCACTACCGCGTGCTGTGACCCGGCTTTGTAGACTGCAGCGGGCGATTCCATTGGTAATCATGGGCATGACCGTCAGCCACCATCAAGTGCGAGTGCCCCCTCCCCCTCACATACACACCTGGTGTCATGCACAGCACCGCCAGCTTCTCGCTACAGGCCGAGCGTTGAATGCTAGTGGTCTCGGGATCCAGGTAGCCGCAGCTGGCGGTCTCGTTTAGGCTGCTCAGGTCCGGGTTCAACAACCAGTTGGAGCTAAACATAGTGCCATCTACGTTTGGGAGCGCATGTTAGCATATGAGACACCGTGCTGCCCTGTGGCGTCATGTGGCAGGGTCCTCACCCGAGCCGCCAATGGTCCAGTACGGCCGGTCTGCAGACACCAACAACCATCCGGTTGTGTGACACGGGTTTTCATGTTTTAAGCCATGGTAAGCCAAGCCAACACGAAACCACTTGGCCACTGACTCACCCGCGCTTAGGAAGTCTGCGTATGCAAGCCACACGCCGGCGTTGTCGCCCTCTGCCTGGGCCACGAAGCGACGGAAGAACTCCAGGTCCTCCTGGGTGTAAAGTGAGGCCAGCGTGCCCGCACCCTCGGGCAGGAAGCGGCACATAAGCTGGGCCTGCGGGGTGTGAGGAGCGAAATTTCGTGTGTGACGGTGTCCATAGGTTTGAACATTAGCGAGATGCTCGTGCATTGGCTTGCCTGGGTCCAATTAGCACGCAGGGTGGGGTTGGAGATGAGGGTGTAGATGTAGCCACCGCGCGCCACTGTGCCAGATGTGCTGGAGCCCAGCTCGAAGCGCGACTTTACAGGCAGCGGGAAGGTGGCCATGTTGGGGGCCGGAAGGCCTGGAGGCATATACACGTGGGGTAGCATGTAGGCACGCATTAGCTTATGGCATTCTGTGGTTCGACATGCAACACGTGCCACTGACCGGAAGGCGTGTACTGGCAGATGAACGGCATGGACTGGGAGCCTGTGGGTGTCAAGCAATCAAGGGTGATCACGTGAAGCGCGCACATGTGCACTATGCAGCGATGACACATTTCTTAAATAAACTTACATGTCTGTCAGCCGGGTGCAACGTTGGCGGGAAGGCACACCCAGGAACAATTGCATGTTTAAGTAATATGCCAATACGGACGTGGTGTGCTGCCCATCAAGCCATGGACAAATGCAGCAATGAGGCGTCCTCCTCACCGTGCCCGCCCAGGACGAGGACGCGGGCCCATTTGGCGTTGTAGCACGTGTGGTTACATAACCACAATCTGCATTTGTGCGTCCAAGCAAGGTTACACATCATGCGGATCACCAACTCGACACGGCGGCAAAATACACTGGGCGTACCCGCGGCTGGGAGTGGAGCTACGTTGGGTGTGAACCAGTTGGGGCTGGTGTTGATGCTGAAGCCCTCGCGATCGACCATGCTCCAGAAAGGGAAGGCCATCTGGGCCACGGGGTCGTCATGCCAAAGGGGAGGAACGTCAGCGGTACACATCATGCTACATGCGTGGGGGGCCCAGAGGTGATGTCGCAGAAAAAAAGCTGCTAATTCTCACGTCGAAAATGCCAACCCAGGCATCAACAACTGTGATGCTGCCAGACACATATCCGTCCCGAGCACGGGCGATGGTGTTGTTCCTGCAGGACCAGCACACAGGAGAGTTTCAGTCGCTTATGTCTTCCCACCTCTCCCATGTCATCCACTCTCTCCCATCTGTTCCCACCAGAAGTTGGCATTCAGCCAGCTGCGGACCTCAGCCCACTCATTATCGTCCCTGTGGTGTGGAGATAGGGGAACATTTCGAGCATACTGTGATGCAGGCTGGCAGTTGCATTTCAAAGAGACCAACCCAGCTCACCTGAACGTCGCGAGCTCGCCATTGACTTGTGTGCGGCACCAGTCACGAGCACGGGACCACTGCGCACATCAAAGGAATGGCCACGTGCATGGGCTCCCGAGGCATTACTTTGCCAGCTGTGCGAGCTACTTTCAACTAACTTTCCACTTACCGGAAGGCCGTTCTTGTAGTAGGCATACCGCTTGTTGCCAATAGTGCCTACGACATGCAGTACACATGCAGGGTGTCAGGGCGTGACAGCACGCCTGCACTAGGCCCCAGTCTAGGGTGATACATCGCATACGTGCAGACAAGCAAGAGATTCCCCATCTCACGGCTCTCAAAGACAGGTGTCTGCCGAGCCATGCTGCGGCACAGCGGGCGGCGAGTGCCTTCACACGATGTCTGGACGTAGCGGTGCGCTCGGGTCTGCGGGATGCAAGCGGACACACGTACTGGCAAGGCACACCCGGGCTGGGCAGTCTATTGCACCGCTGTGCGATATTGTGCGGTTTCGAACATCAACTCCGTCGACTCACCTGTGGGTCGTACTCGAGCATGTAACTGTTGTGGGCAGGACCGTAGGGCGGGTGGATGGGTGTTTGGAGATGTTCAGATATCCATCTAAGCAGCAGGCACCAGAGCAACAGTACTAACGGAGCTTAGGTGCGCGCTGTGCCATGGTCTGCCACACCAACAGAACACACCACTCATTGGTGTTGGCAACGAAGTTTGTGGGTGCGTAGTATCCTGCTGCTGCACTGGCAACACCCATGTTTGCGGTGAAGACCTTGTCTCCGGCTGCGTTGAAGCCTCGGGCGTGATAGCTGGTGAGGGAACCGGGGGCAGGCAGGCGTGCACGCAGGAAGGTTGCTCATCAGAGCTGAAGAAGGCACAGACGGGAACCCAGGTACCTCTGTCTGCGTTGGTGCTGCCGGCAACCAACTACTCACCCAAGCCACATCTGGACGGTCTGTGTTGCCATCCAGAGCATATCCAGCAGTTACCGGGGATAGTCAGCGGCGGTCAGCAGCATGAATGCAGGCGCGGTGATGGCAACAAGTACAGAACTGCATGACGCGTCACGCACCTTGTCAGAGAACTGGGGCCTGGTGTAGACCCACTGGCTCATGACGGACAGGACCTGCAGCGACACGCGGTGCAGCGGCACAGGCAGAGTCGGCAGCGCAGCTGCAGCTGGAGGAGGCGTGGAGGAGGCGTGGGGAACGGTGGCTGGAGCGCACCGTGCTGTACTCGTTGTAGCTCCGGAAGTCAGCCAGCGCCTGGATGCATGGCCACACCCAGCGGTCAGAACGCCTTAGCAGAGGTGCCGCTGCATGGTCATCCGCCGGCGACTCGCTGAAACCCTTGGGCCGGAACATGACTCAGCCGCAGCTAAGAGCGCACCTGGCCGTTGGCCTCACAGTACACACGGGCCTCGGCCCACGTCATGAGGGGACCGTACATGACGAACTGGTTGCCGGCGAGGGTCATCTGGAACTCAAGCTCCTCAAGCTTGGCGAACGGCGGAGGCCGAGGTGGAATTCCCTCGGATGTCTGCAAGAGGCCATGCATGGTGTGAGCCGGGGCAGGTCATTGAAATTTCTCAGCCAGCGCGTCTGTAATCGGGTAGGCACATCGCAATGCAGTGCGATGGGCGCTAGATTGCGCGCACCCACAACAGGTCCCTCGCCCAATGCGTGCCATGCAGCCCAACGCACCATGCTACACGTGCGAGATGAGCATTGCGAGGGCAGCGTAAAAGGCGACGGGCGAAAGGGCATGCATCAGTTTTCAGCGTAGGTGGCAGAGCGGGATACAACACAACAGCGATGGCGTACGACGTGGTGCTGCACATGCAGCCCTACTACGCCCCGTTGCACAGCTAATAGCAAAGATCAGCATCCCTGCTGCGACGACGTACCACACTGGTGTTGTAGTGATGGTGGTGGTTGCCAGGTCAGGCAGCAGGCAGGCAAGGAGCAGGAACGTCATATGTGGTCGAGCCCCTGACGATGGCAGGCTGCAGCCGGCACCCCTGAATGCCTGCCTAGCCCCCGCCCTGCAGCGCCCCCCCCCAGATCCCCGCATACCCTCCCCCCCGAAGATCAACTTGCCAAAAGGCAGCGCGTAATGACATGGTAGGTCGTTCCAAGCGTTGCGGAAGCTGCGCATTTGCAAGTTCGTGTCCGCCAGTTCAGCAAGCAGCCTTGAGAGTATGCGTAAGTCTGGTCGGGTGCCGTGTCAGGTGCACCAGTGGGCCGTAGCCCCACCGCGGCTGGCTCCCTCGGCAGCCGCGCGCAATGCCCTGCACCACTCACCTGCGAGAGTTGAGATACACGATGCGCCCCTCCCAGTATTTGGCCTGTGATTCCAGATGGTCGGCCACCTGCAGCAGGCTGTTGCCCACGCTGCCCAGCAAAAAATTGAAAGCGCTACTGGTAAAGCTGCGCAGGCAAAAGGGCAGAGGGCCCATGACTACGGTCCACGACAAGCAACATGCAAAGCACGCCACGCACGCCGGAGAGCAGGAGGCAAAGAGCTCACATTTGGCCCCAGCTGCGGCTCTGCGAAGCCTGAATGCGCATGATGTACACGTTCAACCACATGAACATTGTCATTTGCTGCGGGCGGGTGGGCAGGGCACATGTTTAGCGTAACAGCAGCGGCCGGCGCCAAGAGCGTTGCAGGGTTCAGGGTAGTGCTAGCTAGCAAGGACTCACTGATCCCTGCTGGCGCACCTTTTTCCACTGGAAATCCGAATTTGGATCGGTCATGACCTGAAAGACAAGAGGCAAAGGCATGCACTCAAGGGAGCACAGCATGGCGCACGACCTCGCAGCACATACCCGGCTCTCCACGCAACTGCGAGATTGAGAAATGGAGCAAAAGCAGGCCGGGGCCAGGCAGGGTCAGCTCATCATTGCGTGTTGCCAGTCCACCCAGTATAGCTATGCCTCGACTCACTCCTCAGCTCCGCCAGCGTCGCTTGGCTCGTCCCATGCCCAGCGCTCAAAGTATGGAACGCCTGTTGTTGTATGTTGTCGTTTGGGAGGGCAGGTGGTGCGTGGGTGTGCGGGTGTGGTGGGATGCGCGCTGCCAGCATGTTGGGTTGCCCAACCAGCCCTTGCCCTGCTTGCCTCCGCTGGCCCAACGGAACACACTGCGCCGGCGTGGATCCCCTGAGGCACCAGGGAACATGGCACCCAGTGACAACTTCGCAACGAGCACGCACGCACATGGTTAATCCAACGACAGGGTCCACACCGAGGAACCGAGTGGCAGACGTCAGCAACGACAAGCATCTGCGTCTCATACATACCAGGCAGTCACCGGGCTGTCATCCCAGCACCCCGCCCCTGATGCTTCATGCCAAGCCCCGCCCTGTGATGAGCCTCTCGCTGCACACTCACGGCGCATGCCAATCCTGCAAGGTCAGCAATCGAGCAAGCAGCAGGTTTACTTACGCAGGGCGAGGTGCCACATGGCAGCCAGATCACGGCAGTTACACAGGGGGAGATGCGTGCTACCGCAGTTACTGGTGAGGCAACAGAGCTACAGGGCCGCACACGGCAGCCAGCTGTAGTTCGGCGTCAGAGTAGCACCCACCAAAAGTTGGTGTAGACGGCAGAGGTTTTGCCGGCGCGCATCTCACGCACGATGTCACCTGTGGCCGCACGTAGCCCATGGCACAGCACAGCGTGGAGGTCAGTATGAGCACGCCACCCGTAGTGCGCCCTGTTCTGTGGGATGCTCGACATGCCAAGCCGGCTACAGGATGTGAGACCCCCCCGGCCCCCGCCCCGCCCAGACGTGCCCTTGCCGCCAAGCCTGCAAGCAAGTGGCCTGGCCTACCATATGCCGACACGTGTGTGCGCGCAGCCGTTGTGCACGTGCATGCCCAACTTACCGAACTTCATGTACTCGTCATCGGTTTTGAACTCGGCCAAAGCGCCGTCCAGCGCGCTGCAGGTTGCCGTGGCCTACATCATGCGAAACACGTGCATGGACGTGCACCGGACAGGAGACGCAGTGGGACCTACGCCCGAAACGGGCACTGTGGGTGCCAGCAGATACGTACCTGTGCGTACGTTCTGGCACCCATGAAGAGCGTAAAGGTGAGGCCGCGCGAGGACACCTTGCCTGATGGCAGCGTGCCCTGCAGCGCCGCGACCTGTGTTGGTGTCAGCGCCGGTGACGGTGGCGGAGGTGGAGGCGGCTGCGCGTTTTGTACAAAGGTCTCTGCGGGCCGGGCCGGGAAGAGTGCATGGCACATCACGTTGCGGTGTAATGTAACGTTTGCACGATCAACGCGCGACAACGGGCACAACCGGATTGAAGGTGCGACGTCCCCGTGTTACACGCAATAGCGCACACCACGCGGGTGCAATACCGCAGCCCAGCCTTACCCGGCAGGTCCTCCCATGACGAGCCGGACTTGCAGGCGAACATCATTGACTCGTCGCTGTGGCGAACCGAGGGGGCGCAACATGGCAGCGTCAGAAGCAACGTCATGCAGGTTCACCCCGCCTTGCACAGCACACTTGTGCGCTGACTACAAAGACGATTGACAGGCAGTCATGCAGCTAAGGCAACGGCCACCGCGGGATGGAAGACGCACCAGTTCTCGGTGTCAAAGGCGCCGGTGTCAATATCGACCATGCCGCAGATGCCCATGGTGCCGTACAGCTGGGCCCCGTCCACACGAACATCGGTGGGCCAGGCCCATGTCGACAACACGGTCTGGTTGGCGTTCTGCAGGGCCAGAATTGCACAGCCGGTGCAAGATGAGCCCTTCAGGTCAGCTGCTGTGCCTGAGGCCCATTGGGCAGCACATTGATCTTGCGACGTCACAACCCATGACTCGCCTGCAGGCGCCACTGCAGGCGGCTGTTGGAGTCGACGCTGAGCGCCGTCCACAGGGGCCCGGTCAGGTTGCGGCTGCGTAGCCAGGTGAGGACCTCCATCTCCTCGGCCTTGTTGAAAAACCAGACGAGCTCCTTGCCCTCGTATCTGGTTACAGGCGCATGAGGGTGTCACTGACATGCGGCGCAATGTGGTGACCGTTGCAGGGTTGGTTGCAACGGTAAGAGAAATCATCACCTGCAGATCTTTTGGGCATCACGCCAGGAAGCGGTGTGGGCGGGATACACGGTTACAGACCTGCATGTAGAGGGCACCGCATGCCGGTCAGTTTTGTCTGGAGGTGTCCGGGGACTGCTGGCCGCATATTGGCGTACAACTAACAGCAGCCATGTTATAGGACGCGCCTCGCAGCTCACCAATTGCCAAACGTGCGTGCAAGAGATGTGAGGCGGCGCGTGGTGCCAGGCGTCATGTCTGCACATGTACAGAGTCAGGAGGGCGGAGCTTTTAACCGTTGGTAAGGCCGCGACCGCACTTGTGTGCAAATAGCTTTCACCCTTGAAGTCACTCACCCTTGAGGCTGTCGTCGACAATGGTGCCTAAAAAAGGTGGGATGTGTCAAGCGGCAATTATCCAGGACCTCCAGGGAAGCCTGATTGGGCACGGTGTGCCGAGCTCAATACTCACTTGACTCGCAGACGAACTCGTGCAACTCATCACACGCGCCCGCCTTGACGGCGCCCAGCACCCGGCGCTGGCCATTGACCATCGTAACGTTGGCCTCAAGGTAGCCGCAGTTCGGCGGGGCTGAGAGGCAGGGCGTCGGCAGGAGCCACGGGGTTAAGCAGCGCAGTGGGCAGCGTTCACGCTGCAAAGGCACATGACGGCGGTCTGCTTGGTCATGCCTGCCGCAGCCAGACTTACACCAATCCCAGCCGGGCTCGGCTGAGACGACGGGGATATTGTAAGCGAGTGGCGTGCCGTCCAGCCAGCGGTAGAGCGGCTGCTGCGCCATGTACAGGCCCACATAGAGGATGTTGGTGGCACCAAGTTGCAGGGTGTCGATGCTGTTTGTGAGCAGCCTCAACATGTCATCGATGTCGCCCGAGTCCTCCAGGATCGCCAGGTGGCCGCCGTACAGCATGCAGATGCGCTGCGGAGTCACGCACGAGCGCGTTTAGGGATGCACATGTGTTGACAACACCCAGCCCGCAGCCGTGAGCACCGGAAGGCATGGCTTAAGCAGGCGAGACACGAGGTTGGCACGCACGCATGCCCAGCACACGCAACTGGCACGTGTGCCGTACCTGTGCGCTGTCAAAGGTGGTGGTGCGGTTGAAAATGCGGTACTTGCTCTCGCGCACGAAGCTGGTCTGGACGGGGGCCCACTTAAGCTCGGGCATCTCTGCGAGGGTTGGGGGAGGGGCCAAGGGGTAGTCGATGCGGGCAAGTGGTGTGGGAATCGGCAAAACATTTGGTTGAGCAGCGCAGGGCCATGTGTATTCTGATGTTCTGTCTGCCTTGTTTCGCAGCTTCATGCCCTGTCTTGGTGACGAAGCCCGGCATGCTTCGTGCATGAATGAGGGCACACCCGCCCGGAATTCTGAAAATACAAGGGCGCCACCCTTCCCAATATCACCATAGCCCTCGTGCGGGTGGAATGCCCTTGACTCACCCAGCTGGAACTCGCTGGGGGACAGAGCCCCGCCGTCGAGCAGGCCACCGTACGGGACACAGCTGCATGGGAGGGCGCGCATTTTGGCCAAGGAACGGCAGTGGGTAGGCGGCATGATGGCAGCCCACACGTGATCCTGCAGCGCGGTCCTGGCAAGAAAGAAAGCGCTGAGTCCTGGCGGTTGGCATCCAGCGCGCCATCAGCGCCAGCACCACATGCCACCAGTTTCAACACTACTGAATATCGACTTACGTGGCCCAAATCTGTTGGTTGTAGCCAAATGAGTAGATTGTTGTGGAAGAGTTGGCCTCGTACGAAGCATCGACGGCGGCGCCGCTGTGGGGACAGCATGATCCCGGTGCATGGGTTGATGCGGTGGTGTGCTGATTGGTGCCCAGGAATGCCTCCCGAGTTGCCGCCGCTCACCTCAGCTCCACACCAGCGAGGGCCCGCGAACAGCGGCAGGTGGCCGGCTGGGTGCTGTTGCCATCGTTGTACAGCACCTGATGCCAGAAAGAGCACTCCATGTCATCATCATGACGGGATGGACACATGACGACTGGGGTTACTCCACGGTCAACCATCTAGCACAGCCCTTACCGCCAGGAGCGGCGCACGGTAGTAGGCGAAGGTGCGTTCCGACAGCACTCCACACATGCGGCTGCACTCGCGGACGTCTCGGTGCGTGACTTGCAGCATGAAGCCCTCCTGCAAGGCGGCATGTACATACATGCTGGGCTCAGGCGTCCTCTGGACAACGCAATCAGCATCCGCACGCATGGCCTCCGTGTTTGTGCACCCACCTCGCGCGGAACGGACCAGCCGCGACGGCACAGCACAACGTCCTCCTTCTCGCGGGACTCCGTAAGTGGCAGCCAGCGTGTGTTGCGGCAGATCCCGCTGTACTGGATGCCGCGGGGCTCTACGTCTGGCCGCACGGGGGCCACGGCGCCAGTGATGCCGGTGAGGAAGGTGCCTGATGCACAGCCGGAGGGATGTAAGATGGATGGATATACATTGACGATCAGTCCAAAACTTGCCCACGGCTCCTACCCGAGGGGCAGTATAGGTCTGCGTTGGCCTCGTCGGAAGCGGGCCGCTTCATCTGGTCGTTTGTGTGGCACAGGAAGGGCTGCAGGTCGCGCTGGCAGAACGCATAGCCTGAGATGCCGCAGCTCGAGGGCTGCCAGGCGTCCATGTCACCAGCTGAAACGGCGATGGTCCAGGCAAGACACAAGTCCTCCTTGGTAGGGACGCGAGGCAGCTGGATGTTCCTCCGAACCTGGAGGGTTAGACGCAGCATGCAGACAGCCATCAGATGCCCAGCTGGGGCATACAGTCTGCGCACTGTTCTGTGACCAGCTGGGGCATTTAGTCTGCGCACTGCTCTGTGCCTCATTAGCGTGTAGCATGCAGTGTTTTTGACTCACAAAGGAGAAGGGCATGTTGTCCAGCCATATCCAGTCGCGGCTGGTGATTGAGGCTGCGGCATGCATGTGGTGCGGCAGTGTGGGTCAGCACCCAGGGAACGGGTTGATTCACCTGTGTGCACGCCTGGCGGGGGTCTCACCCGTTCCGCCAACACCGACTTGGTTGCCAGCTGTGGTGAACGTGCCGCCGATCCAAACGCGAACCTGCACCACACACCCGCATATCAGCATGCACTAGGTGCTGCATCCCGGCGGCAGCCACCAAATCTCTGATGTGCAGGTACGGTAGGTGCGGTCCGCGCACCTGCCCCGAGGTGCGGCTGTTGCGGGCCCACTCGCGGACCATGTCCACCATGGCCTGCGCCTCACTGGCCGTGTTGACTGACGGCAGCACGTCGCCCTGCACCGCCAGGTGATACAGCCGAGCTTAGCTATTACCTACAAGGGCGACGACAGCGCAGCGTACGGGGCTGCCGTGCACGCGACTTGCCTTCTGCTCGCAGTAGCGACGTGCAGCCTGCGGGTGGGCGATGCCATGCCGGATGTTACACGCATGCAGCTGCGACGTATTTGGCGCATGCAGCTCTGCCATGCAGCTTCCTCGCTCACCGGCCAGTCCATCATCTGCGTGTAGAGGCTGGTGCGGGTGCCCTTCATGCTCATGACGGCAGCCGGCACGGTGTTCTGGACGGCAAGGGCCAAAGCGATACAGCGTTCTATTCGGAAGAGTAGCAGCCGGTTGCAACTGAAGCAGCGCCAACAGGGTGCAGATGCGGGGAGCTTAGGTACCCTTTACAACATCCGCACCGGGCTGGGCACTGGGCGGCTGCTCAGGCGGCGACGGCAAAGGACCTGCAAGAGACACGGCAGATCACATTGATGTGCGGAAGCAAGCGGAGGACGCACGCACAATCGACATCAGCAGCCGGCAGTAGCGTTCCGTCCGCTACGCACCCGGTTGTGCTTGCCACAACCGGCAGCAGTCCAGCTGCAGGGCATGGCATGCAAGGAAGCGGCGCATGCGTGTATGGGGCGATGCAGGCCATGCCTCGCCGGCTAACCAAAAGCAAGGGCGAGTTACGGTTGGCAAATTGCTGTCGCAGCTTCGTAATCTGCTGTCGCAGATTGGCAAGTTACTGTCGCAGCTTGCCTTGGGTCTGGCACCGATGTGGCCCCCTCCCGGCGGGCAAAGACCAGCTCGCCGCATGAAGCCGTGGTGGGCTGCGCAGAGCGTGCGTCCCATGCGTTGTACTGCAGCGTGTTTCCGGTGTTGTAGAGCCACTTGTTGTTGCCGCCAGGGTGCGTTGCACCGAACCCTGCAGCGGAACGGACACCAATGGGCGGCAAACCGTGATGCAAGGGTGTAAGGCCGCAACCGCAGCACCATAACAGCAAATCGCAGCCTGACAGCTCACATATGGCCATCTCGGCTCCTGGGCTGACTCGGTTGAACCAAGACCCAATAAGGGTCACGGCCACGGATTGCTGCCGTGAATCAAGAAAGAACGCCAGCTCAGCACCGTGCGCCTGCGCGGTTGAGGGTGAGGGGGCATCGATGCAGAACGACTCATTGGCGTCAAAGAATACAATGCGCACGTGGCTGCCGTTCGCACCTTGCAGAAGGACACGCCCAGCTGCCACGTCATGGGCGTATCAAAGAACAGGAACTCGTCCGTCTCGCGCTGCGATCTGCGCATGTTGAAAGCGCACATGAGCCAAGCTGTACATACCAGCTCAGGACAAGGTGCGTTGCACATGGAAGCATACATCACCAACCGGCTGCTTGACTTGCAGGTGGCTGACGCTGTCCTGGCACTAGTGCTCCGCACATCAATTTGCTCGCGCCCGTACCTGGAAACGGATGCGCCCTCCTCGATGCACTTTCCGTTGAGGGAGCGCCCGCATGGCCCTGACTCCTCAACCTGGGCCGTGAAGTCAAACGCGACCGTGCCAATTGGCTGCGGGCGTTTGCGGGGCCACGGGGCGGGAGTGCAGTCAGCGACACGTGCCTGGGCTTGCAGACCTGCACGCAGTGGCGGCCAAAGCAGTACGCGCATGCAGCAGGACGACGCACCTGGACCGTACGAGCGATGGGACCCGTGAGTGGTGCTGCCAGTGTGGGTGTCGAGCTGGCGTCCGAGTCGCCGCTGCGCTGCACTGCTGTGCCAGCAGCCGAGACGTCGAGAATACTGTGCAAGGCGAGCAGGAGCACACAGGCGCATGCAACTCGCACGGCATGATGAACGTCTTCCCAGCGAGCGCTCCCAGCCAGCCACCAGGCCCTGCCATTGCACGCACGCCTGGTTTGCAAACGTCGCAACGCATCTACGGTGATAACAACACGATGGCGTATCACGCCTATGACAAACCATATGGACGCAGGCGTCTCACATGTCGGGGTTGGTCATGTCGCGGCGGCACAGCACGTGGTTGACGCTGACGGCCTGGAGTGGCATTTGCGCGATGCGGGCTGTCAGGCAGATGTGCCGGATGATCGAGACAGCCGAGCTGCCTAGCTCAGCGTAGCCGCTCACGGCCTGCAAGCGAGAGCTTGGTGCAACGCCCAGTAGGCGCACCGCACAGGCGCGGGATGACTGGCAGCACCACCCGCAGCCCTCACACAGCATGCTGCTCACCTCTTTGGTTGTACGGCAGGGCGAGTCTATCCACTCGCCACGGCCCATCGTGCTACCCTGTAGCACGGCCACGCGGATCTCGCCGCAATCTGTTCGCATGTCGTTAGAGATTGACAAGGAGGCAGCGGGATGGGGAATCAAAGTCTGGGGAAGACGCGCCAGGTCACAGGACAGCCGTGCGCGTGGCACATCGCTCTTCAACACTTCGCACGGGCGCCAGCACGCCGGTGAAGTGTAAGCGACGGCGTTGCCCGTGCACATGGATCACTACATACCACGTGTGTTGCCGAGTTCAAGCTCTGCACGGGCGGGCGCATGACGCAAACCCAATACATGAGTCTGACCCTGCTGACACACAACGCCACGGTGGGTGCACTAGCTCACCCTTGCAGCACTTGATTGTCACGCTGTATGGAAAGAAGAAGCACAGAGAGGATCAGCCATACATACATTGACCCAGGACTGAACATGCATCCCAGCGTATGGGTTGGCGCGGCAGCTCACCCATTAATCATTGTGTCGTCTGTCGTGTGTCATTGTGTCGACACCCATCCAATTGTTGGAGGGTGGAAGGCAGACATCAGTGCATGCGTTGTGCGCTAGCGTGCAGCACGCATGCCGGCATTCTATGGTCTGTGGCTTTTGACTCACCTAGGCCCAACCAAGCAAACGAAGTGCCAGACCAGCCGGCGTACTGCGGGGAGGGGCCACAGCGAGGGAGTCGGTCACCAGCCTGTGGACATGGCCTCGACGCCCATGGCACATGCAGCAGAAGCCCAACTTGCCGGCTGGCTCAGGACGCTCATGCCGCACACAAACGAGCCGGCGGCGCAGTAGGCTGTGGGCATGCAGCAGATTTGTCAGGGGGGCTGGGCAGCAAGCTTGCAAGCTGGGTAACCACTGCATGCCGCTACCCGTGATGTGCGGTATCAAGGCGCGTTCAACACGTTGCATGCGTGCTGCTCATCCAACCAGTACCTGGCGGCATCCAAACGCCCCGCGTGTTGGTCGGTCCTATCTGACGCGGCGTCGAGATGCTGTTGCGGCAATAGATGCGCATGCTGTGAGGGCAGTGGGCGGGCGGGCGGGCGGCCAGGTGCGTGTCTGTTATCAAGGTGCGTGCTTGTCAGCGCATACACGCGCGGCGGCCCCATACATAATGCCGTTGCAGCTGGACACCTGCCACGCTCGCTCTGCGCACCTCGTTGCTCCGACATCGTCACCAATGATGTTGAATTGGCTTAGAGGGGCATTCGTGGGCAACACACAAAGCGCGTTGTGGATGATGCGCAATGGGCGCCACAGCATGAGCGACAGCAGGAAGATGCTGGTCTGCCTCTTGGGTGAACGAGAGAACGGACGCATCTATCCGCTGCCTCGCAGAATCGCACAAACAGGTGCCCACGTAGCCACGCTGCTCAACCCCTCATCTTAAGGAGGCACAAATGGATGTGCCGTACAAACATACTTCATCATTGTTGCTTGGACTCACATGGCCGCGCTGTACCACCAGGTGCAAATCCACAGGAACCAGGCCCCGCAGCGCGTCTCGTAGCGAACACCAGAGGTATCCTGCAGGGGCCAGCGCGCGTGACACGCAAGCACGTGGTGGGCTCACATGGGGTGGCTCACATCGCATGCATCACGCCGCGTGGACAACACGACCGTGGCTCACCTGCGGGCCCAGTCCCTGCAGCGCCACTCCCACGACCATGTCGTCGCTGCACGGCACCATCAGGCGGCGAGCACCGGTTGAATTCTGAGAGGTTACATATCTAGCGTGGCTTGTGCAGGTAATTTGGTCCTGAAAGCCAGCACGATAATATCTGATGTGCAATGGCATGGAAGCGCTCCTTACGTGCCGCTGTTGCACAGCGTCCAGGAGCTCCTGTGTTCAGAAAGACCGGCCACAGTCAGCAGTCCTGACACATTTTATAAATCTCGCATCCTGCGTATGCATGTGGCACAGGTACACATGCACGTACCACGGTGCTTCCGCTACTCCGACATCCTGCCCGACAACGGCGGTCGCGGTGTTTTGATTGACGGTGTTGCCGCACTGTGCAACAGGTAGGGGGCATCCGGTGCAAGCAAACTATCCGTAATGTCCGAAGCGCTGTCGCGACCAATCTGCTCGCTGCAGCACTGCTCCTGCACAGTGTAGGTGGGGAGCTTTGACTGGGCCGCCAACTTCGCCGCTCACGCACCTGGATTTGCACTGCAAGAAGGGGGTCGGGGCGGGACGGGCGGGCAGGTATCGGCACGCCTAGTGTGCAGGCTGAGCCCACCCTGCACACACTGCCAGAGCAGCGGCAGGGCTGCTGTAGGCAGCGTGCCTGCGCCCTGACACCCACTCACCCGTGACGAGACCCAGCGCGTTGAGCCCGGACCCGCCGCCACTGCGAGTATCAACTCGCGCTGCGACTCCCCTGTGCAAGCCGACAAGGGGTTATGGCACGATGGTCAGCAGCGGGGGCACAGGTGTGTGCCAGCACGGCAAAACACACAGCGGCGCATAGGGGCGTACTTGATGCCGGTGTTGAGGCCGGAGCATGTAACCATGGGCTGCACCACAGTGCGGCCGAAAAGGGTGCGTCAGCAATAGTGATGGCATTCTGTGTACCTGACGACAAGGAGCACCCCCATCGAAGCATTGGGGGCGAGTTGGCCACGAGCAATCAAGGTGGCCCCACACCGACTCACAAACGGGGTGCCCCAGTTCGTGACGGCTGGCACATTGTACTGCGCGCACAGCGGGATGCGGGATGCTGAGAAGGCGCACTGCAATGGCAGGGCGCATGGCTGACATGATGCTGCAAGTGCATTCGCGGGTTACCTCGACCGTGTCGGGCGTGAACGTCCCAGCACCCCCTGCGGCATGCGGCAGATGCCGTCAGTCAGTCCGGCAGGCCTCTGCCCTTTACCGCATACCGGTACAATGCAGCCACACTGCCGAGCACCGGGACGCTCACAGCGGCTGGTGTATCGACGCTGGCTGGCAATCATACAGACTCTATAGGCGCTACTAAGATATGAGGGCTGCAGTAGGGGCCCGCTCACAGCGGCTCCAGGAGGTGCTGGCCGCTGTCCATGGGGAGGCGGTGTAGCGCCACACGGTCTCGGCCACCCTGACAGGCAAAGCGCCAGTGCATTGGGAGGCGCGTCAAGCAGAGGCAGCAGCACGGCAAGGCCACATGCAGCCGGTGCGGTCAGTGCGCCGTTGGCATCCGCACAACACAAGCAGCACGCACGCCGTTGCACGCCATACACAGCCGCACGCCACATGCGGCATGCATGTACGGACCTGTCGTTCAGACCAAACCTGCGTGGTGACGTAAAAGGGATGGGCAGTGTTGACATGCGCGTGTAATACAGACAGCTAGCAAGCGGACACATAACACATAACGCACCAGGCGCCAAACAGTGGCGGGCGCGTGTTGCCGCGTAGCCACTGGACCATCATGTCCACGACCTGCGGGATGGCATGAGCACGGAAAACGGGGAGCAGCATTGAACATGCATCTTTGCACGACATCCCGAATGCCTCATGTCAGCTAAGCCCTTGCCACATGCATACCTCATCGTACTGGGTGGCACTGTTGACGTTGACCATGATCGTGAGTACAAGAGGGTCGGATCAGTGAGGTGCGGGCAGCGCAAAGCAGCAGGCCACTCATGCTTGCCGCTTGCGCTGATGTCTCATGAAGCGTGCAAGGCCTTGGACTGCTTGCCGGTGGGTCGTTGCTGTCCGAGTGCAGCGGAGACCCTTACCTGTCAAAGTAAGCAAGGTTGCCGCCGTTGGCCTGCGCAGGCAGACGAGTGCTCGATGGGTTGCTAACGGGAGTGCATGAAGCAGATGCTGCGCAGGCGTTGTGGCCGGCACGGTGCCCAGTTTAGGCAGTTGGCTTCTCTGAATCCTCCCGCTTCATAGGCAACACCCACAGCCATCATTTAGAAACCGAGATAGTGATGGTAACGAGTGTTGCTATTGCGTCCATACTTTACCTGGCAGATGAGCTCCGCCTCCGACCAATCCACAAGGCGAGCGTAAAGCCTGGGAAGTAAGGTTCGACGTGTTTTTGGTGGGCAGGGGTGGCAGCTCGGGTCCCGTTCAACAGCGCATTGGTTGGGTTTCATAGTGGACCATGGACGTTCGAGTGCGTGGCTAGCTGGTCCGATGCGGGCTTGCACTGCAACGTACGGAAGCAAGCTTACTGGAAGTGGGCGCTGCCCTGCAGCGTCTGCGCTGCGGGTGTCAACGCGCGCATGGCCGTTCCGGTGGGAGATAACGAGGTGGGGCGCTGGCACATGACCCTGGCCACGTAGAACTGCGTGTGGTCAGGGAGTGCGATTATTAGCATGCGTGCGCAAGGTGCCTCGGGGACGCGGCCCATCAAAGTCTTCGAATGCGCTCCCATGGTCACATGTGAGGAGCCGCCTCGGACCCCGCAAGCTGTGGGCAGGCGACCTGGCCGTGAAGACAGCAGCTGCAGCCCACCTTGCAGGGCACGTCGTTCCAGGTGTTGACGCCGGTCGTCACATCGGCGGACTGCCCAACCACGGCGCAGTCCTCGTCCACAATCTGAGGAAGGGGGGTTACATGACACGATGTGTTCAAGGGCGGCCACCGGCGGGGCAGGGGCAGGTGACCCTAGCATATGGCCCAGCAGGCGTAGCCCCTTGTTGGGCGAAATTTTGCGTTGTGGTGGCAGCAGCCTGCGCACATTGCTGGCATGCCATTACATGAGTGCTCACCGACTGCACAGCCACGCGGAAGAGCGGTGTTGTGAAGGTGCCGTTATTGTTGGGCTGGCTGGTGGCCCAAAACAGGTTCGTCAGCTTTGCGCCCGTCTGTGGCAAGGAGCGGTAGTGGGTTGGGGTGGGGCGCAGTCGGCTTCAAGCTCGGACTTGCTGCCGCATGTACTCATTCCGCCCCTGCCTGGCTATTCCCCGTCCGCCCCACCTTCCACGTCCACATGCCCTCCGTGCCCCTGTCGCTGAGGCCGATGTGGTACTCCATGCGACGGTCCGCGAATAGGCTGGGGCTGAGGCTCAGCATGGCCTCGTTAGCCACCAGGAAGGCCTGTGGCGCCGCCGAGGGGAACATGGTGCGTGCATATGACAGAGAGTGACACACGCCGACAACATTTCATAACGTCAGCACCACGTCTCGATGCCTGGCCGTGGCTTTCAACAATCATCTCCAAATGATGAGAATCTATCTTGTGGTCAATGGCCGGTGATATGGTTCATCAAGTATCATCAACGGCCTGTGATCCTTTTTATCAGGTATTTCACGGCTCACCGACTCAGCGCGTTCACTATTACTCGGCTCCACAAGGGTTCCACCTGGTATTCGGGAGTGGGAGCGTCTCAGCACGGCGATGGGCAGAGGGATCAGGCCCAGACACACGCTATGGGCAAAGGCATGGATGCCGTACAACATGTACGGCAGGTTTAGCGGCAAGTCGGTGCTTACCAAGGACCTCGCACTGCACATGTACCATGGCATGGCAGGGCGGCAACATCCAGAGGGCATGTGTTAGCAAACAGTGATGCTTGGGTTACACAACTGAAACAGGATCGCATTTAAACAGCTTGCCTGCGCCTGGGCGGCGTCACTGTCGCTAAAAACATCGTACAGGTTGATCTCCAACTGCGGCGGGGGATGGAACACACGCTTGAGGCCATCAGGAACATCTATCGGCTGCTGGTGCCGTAGGTGATTGCGCTTTTGTGCAAGCTGCATCTCACGTTGCCGCCGTTGGTGTAGCCCTGCGCCATGGGCGCCAAATGACTGGTGAGGGCCTCCTTCTCTTCGTCAGTCAAAACAGCTCTCTGACTCGCAGCACCTGCGGCAGTGTGTGATGGATGCCGAGGTGCAAGTCATCAGTCGGGCGCAAGCGTCCTCTGCGTCTTCGGCTAGTCAGTCCCGAGCGCGGCCATCCCCCAAGCTAACGCACGTCGGCAGGCCACTGGCAGCTGTGTGCCGCAGACGGCCTCATCCAGGGCATGGTCGAGGTTGGTGAGGGACTGAATAGTAGCCTGGTCCAACACTCCACACTCGGGAGTCGTGTCGGGGTTGAACTGGCCCGGAGTGGGGAGCACGGGCTGGCCTGCGCGGGTTTGGTGGTTGTGTGAGCCGGCAAGGCATGCAGCCCTTTGCAAACGTGTTGCCGGTGCTGTAAGCTAACCTGATGCACCGGAAATGGTGGTGCTGGCCTGGGAGGCTGTCACATTGACAAACCGATTGGGGCCCTCGTCCCGCTTCAGGAGGCACACGCTGGTGGTTGCGTTGTACGTGAAGTAGCCACAACCAACCACAGCCTGGCACGCCTGGCAGCACATGCTGACGGAGGAGATGCCAGCCAGGGATGCGAAAGTACGGCCCGTGTAGTCCTGCCCCGGTCGAAGCGCATTGGCGCATCCTGGAAGCAAAAAGAAATGTTTCAGTCGCGTCAACATACGAAGAACACATTCCAGCGCGGTCTCCCCCACGGCAGTGGCTTAGACGTCACGCAACGCACCTCGCGGCTGCCACACGAAATTTGTCGGGGTGATGGGGCCTGGCTGGCCAACGCTTGCGCCCAAGCCCTGCGTGAAGTCCAGCGCGGTGCCGTCCGCGTAGGCCCAGTCGTACATGAAGTCGAGCGAGCAAATGTAGGGGGCGGGCCTGCAGAGTGGTGGCGCAGGTTTGCGTTCAAGCAAGCTGGACGCGAGCTACACATGCTGCCTGCGTGACTGCATTGTTGCAGCAGCAATACTACACTTACATGTCGCACGGCAGGTCGGTCAGGGTCAACGGGCGGCAGCTCCTCCAAGCCCCTGGCTCGCCCTGGCAGAATATTGTGAAGCCTCCACATGTAGAATTGAGCGGCGCTGCGGGCTTTCCGCCCGCCCAAGTCATGCGAACAGCTGGCCGCTTGTTGCCCCAGCTGAAGGTCCGGTCTGCACAGTACGAACGCACACAGAGACGGCTAGCAATAAGCGGCGGGCCGCCTATGCGCGACTGCTGCCACCAAACAAGGATGCACGCTGCACGCTTGCTTACTCGCTCCCAGCACGAGGTTGACGTGCAGGAACCCAGCGCTGGAAAAGGATCCCGGGTTGCTAACCATGCCCGTGGCATCAAGCACAGGCTGGGAGCTGCACATGAAAGCGGGATGGAAAGCGATAATCGTCGTCAGCCGACAGGGGCACTCGTATGACGCAACCTACATCAGAGCAGGCTTACCCATAAAGTGCTGTTGCAATTGCTGCGTACTCATCGTCGGTATGGAAAGAAGCCAACGTGCCGCCAACCTGCACACAAGGACATGCGCACAGTGCCCAGCGGTTGGGCCAGGAGGAGCACGTTCATTGCCCCACGCCATCAGCAGTTCTTGCAGCAGCTAGCTAAACTGCACCATCAGCAGCTTGCACGCAGCTAGACACTCACGTTCAGGCACGCCGCGCCCGCCTCCGCCCAGGTCTTGTGCTCGGCAAAGGCCAAGAACTGGCGCCCAGCAACCACAACGCTCGCTGCGGGGTAGCGGGCCGGTCAGATATCGGTCAGTCAGGGCCAGCAGCAAGCCAGTCATGAAGCATGTCGTAATCGCCCGCCCGCACCTGCTGCGTCCCTGGTGCGGCTGCAGATGAAGCCGTTGAGGGCATCCGCACTGCAGCTGGCCTGAGCAAGGCCGCTGGTGCAGCCCGTATAGCCGGCCGTTGAGTTTCCTGCCGTGGCATGTGTTTGGGGTGAAGTGAATTTCATGCCGCAACAATGGCCCCACTGAACTGGCTGCTGCCAAGTTGCCTGGCGTGTATGTTCTTGGAGGCGGACATGGCGCACGTGCAGCCCACAGGCAGCGAGCAGGACTCCAATGCGCAGCGAGCTTACCCTGCGTGCATCGTGTCGTCACAAACATGCACTGGGGCATGGCGACGGCCGTGTTATTGACCGTGAAGCCAGCTGCCCAGCGGCTGGGAGGCGGGTTGAGCCAGGACGAGTTGGAGCCGTCCTGCCAGACGTAGGGGTCGTCCAGGCTTGTGCGAGTGAGTCCAACCCATGCCTGGACCGTCAGGGTGCGGTTCTCCAGGACGCGGGTGGCGGCGGGTGTGAAGACGGCCATGATGGCATCAAAGTCGGCCAAGCTGCGGGTGCAAAACAATTACTGCCATTGAGTATTTTGGTGGGTGGTCTCTACACAGCACAGCATGCATGTAATGCAAAATCAACAGTGCCATGGTCTGCTTGCGGTGCCTTGCGAGTTAGCATCTAGCTCAAGGGAGAGCGCACCTGGAGAAAGACGCCAGCTCGCCATCATTGGACGAGCACCACTGGTTGGCCTGTAGACAGTCCAAAGCACGCACGCAGCAGCAGCTTGCATCGAGGCACGTACCACTATGACAGCTCGCCCTGCTCACCGCGGCGTATGTGAGCTTGACCTGCTGCACGTACAGGTACTCTTTGCCGCCACGGATTACCGAGTCGAGGGCCACACGCAGCGCGCTGCCGGGCGTGCCGGGGCCTGCAGGAGATTATTAAGGACAAGGAAGGGATCAGGTGTGCATGTGTGCCGGGCATACCAGGCACGCGGGCCGCGCACTTCTTAGCGCGTGTAGCCATTTGTGGTGTCCAGGCTAGCTCACCCGGCAGCCGGTTGCGCAGCCCCGTCCAAACGGTGGCACGTGATGCGTTAGAAGGGTTGTGGGTGGCGTAGTACTGGCTCACACCCAGGCTGAAGCGCCTGTAATGGCGGGACAATCAAAGCATGGGTGTTTGAAAGTACCATGGCGGCGCTGCCAGCACAATTGAACTCCACATGCTGCGTTGCAGCTTGCTTACGCGAGCTCTCCGTTGTCCTTGAAGCTCGCCAGGGCGCCGCCACGGCGCTGGCAGAACACCTGGGCGTCGTCCCACGACAGCTGCGTGCGTGGGGGGAAGGGGAGGTCCGTAAGCAAGCCCCGCTGCGTCCGCTCCTTGTCCACTTTCGTACCGGCCGTCTTCAGCACATTAGCTCACCGGCAGGTTGTACAGGCTGAGCGTGTCGCCGTTGCTGCCCGACATCTGGACCGCTGGCACGGCGGCGTCGCTCGCGCTGACTGAGCTGCGCTGCACCGCCGAGACTGCAACGAACAGCATTTGAGGGCGGGGCGTTGGCCCAAATACATGCCTTCCCGTGGAGCGAGTACACAAGGTGACGAGGCGAAGCACGCTCTCGCGCTACATCTTGCTGGGTGGCCGACTCACTCAGGCGGCAGAGTGGACGGCGTGTGAGTCCGTTGCACACCCGGTCAAACCATTGGACTCTGCGCAGTGTCGCGACGGGCGTTGCGCTCGGCATTAGCGGCGACGACATGCACTTGCGTGTGCAGCCCGTGACGAAGCCCGCCGCCATGCAGCAACAGCAGTACTCCGACCCGCCACGAGCCCCAGTGCACACCTGGCATACGTGGAAGTCACGTTGACAACCATCTCGGCGCAATCTGCACGGGTGTAGAAAGCTCTGGGGTTTCATGACTTGCGATGTGCCATGAGCAGTTGGCATGCGCCAGACGCGTACGTCATCAACATGCATGACAGCGTGCTCATTAATAACCGCCCCGAGGCCAGCCCCAATGCATGCAAGAGCGCACCCTCGATGCTGTCCAGGTCGTTTGGCTCGCCGGCGTTGACGTTCCATGGCGGGTTGTAATCTTCGAATGGAGTCCCGTCCACGTACGTGAAGTTGTACCTGCATGCCGGGAAGGCACCAGCGTCTATGCCTAGGCCAGACCATGCTGTCAGATGGCAGCCACAGTGCGCACTTGGGGGCGTGGCCATACATGTGCTATGCACGGCTTGGCGCCACTAAGCCTGCTGTGCTGCATCCGCAGGCCGTGCGTCCTTGCTCACCGGCCCTGGACGTATCGCCGGGCGCCGACCCATACACCGAGCGCTGAGTCGGCCACACTTGAGTGAGCCCACCTGCGGAAAGCAAATAGCAACTGGGATGACAAGATGAGCGGATGTGTAGCGAGCACTACAGTAGGCTTACTCTTTGATCATCATCCCGAGCTGGTGATAGGCATGGGAAGGCGACACATGGGGTGAGTAGTCCTGCTTTTTGATCTGTCATGTGCAATGCGCACGCACCTGGTCCCGGACGTCGTTCGAAGTGTAGACCATGAGGAAGCCACCTTGCTCCCTGCACACCGTGCAGGGCAGATAGATGGTGTGGGCGGCAGCACAGCAGGTAGCACCTGCGCATAAGCGACATCACAGGAAACCGCCCGTGTTCCAATCTGAAAGCATGGCCGCCTTACTTGCACCACCTGCGAGGCAGCATCGCCACGGCAAGGCAAGCCAGGTCAGAACGGACTCACAACATTGTGCTACGGGCGGCTGGCGCGCTAGCCCCAACCCCAACGCTGCATGATGCCGTCTGCACACACGGTCATAATATGGCCCACCGGTCCGCCTCGTTCCAGTCGAGCAGCACGTCGTACAGCGCGGCCTTGCTGCCGGGCACATGTGGCATATCAATGATGGCCGCGGGCGTGGCAGCGAAGTTCAGGCCCGCCTGGGCAGTGCGGCTGGTGATGCCGGCCACGCCAGCTGAACATGTGCGCTGCGGGCAGAGGGTCACACGGGCAGTCCGGCACCGCCCAGAGCAATGTTTTGAGCAAGCTTCTTGCGAACGATGCATTGTAAGCCCACTGCATTAGCTAGAAGCCAAACATAAGCTTTACAGGCATATGATGAGCAGGAAAGGGGCAGCCTGCACTCAAAGCTGGCTGCAGCGGCACCCATGGTGCTGAGACGATGGCGGCAAACCCACAGCACCAATGCTAATATGATGCGCTCACGTCGACGTAATAGGAGCCTAGGGGCGGAGAGGGCACGAGCTCTGGGGATATGTAACGGTTCACTCCCAGCGTTGATGAGGCCGAGGTGTTGATCGCTGTCAAGCCGACCGCTGATGCGTCGTTGGCGTCAATGCCAGAATCATAGATGAGGTTACCCTGCCAATGTGAACGGCGCACGGTGAGGGATGGGTCCGCAAGCCATTACGGGCGGGCCCGTTGAGAGCTTGCCGTGGCGGATGAAGATCACTGCAGCCACATGTGACTCACCACGGCAGCAATCTCAGCTAGTGATGACTGCCCTTTAGCCAGCGGTGCGTTGTCACACTCGAAGCGCATGGACAGCAGGTCACTGGGCGGGGAGAGGTGCGCGTGTACAGGCGGCCGCGCGTCAGACCCCTCACGCCGTGGCGCTCCAGCAAGGCTCACTGGCGAGGCAGCATGCATGGACACACACCCGACCACGACCCCCTGCAGCTCACCTAGCGTAGTCGAACAGGCCGGACATGGCAATGACCTTGCTGCCAGTCGGGCACTCGTAGCGGAAGAACGTGCCGGGCACAGCGGGAGGGCCTACCATGGGCATTTGGGCTGCGGGCAGGCATATGGCGGCACCTGGCGTCAGCGGCACAAGCAGGGCTACTCCCGCAGCCACGCGCAGCCAGCACGCAACATACCCGCCAGGGGCATCTTGGCTCCCGGCTCTGGCACGGGCAGGCAGTCGACCTTGAGGCCGTGCAGGAAGGACATGCGCATGAAGGCCCAGCGGGACTCCACAGCGCCGGTAGCACCCAGCCTTGAACGCAGCACGCTGATGCCGGACGCCACCGTGGTGGTGTGGCAGCTTTCCTCAAAGGTGCTGCCCACGCCATCGAGTGACGGAGCGATGGCAAAGTTCATGGTGTGGGTCTGTGTATCGTGGCAGTGAACCTGCGCAGAGGAAGGTGGGCGATGGCACAACACAGTGGCCGGGCCGCGGTGTTGGTCATGGGTGGGCCTGGGCGGGAGGCACATGCATGCTGACGGTGCTGGGGGGGGGGGGGGGGGGGAAA
>BDDC01000472.1:48474-60446 GCA_001662425.1 Chlamydomonas sphaeroides
AGAGCCCAGCACAAGGCTAATGGCGCCCAGCACGGGGGCGTCGCCCTCGTCCGAGCACATGAGCGCAAATGGCACCGTGGCGTTGATCGGCGACTGCACGTGGGTGGGCGCTGGCTGGCCGTACGGTGGGCTGAAGGCGGACGGGGGGTCCACCATGGAGTCATCGGGGAAGTTGAACGTCTCGGCTGCAAGGAGAACGCAGGCAATTGTAAATCCAGTGAGCACCTGCCGTCCTGTGACAAGAGCGACATTGAAACCAGCGCCCCCCGACCACCCGCGAACGCCATGCCGCACCATTTAGCGTCCCCTCGCTGCGGAAGCACACTCGGTCGCCCGTCACGACCTGGTCGATGCGCATGGCCAGGTCCGTGTAGCCGGCCTCCCAGGCGCGGGCCATGGGGAAGCAGTGCGGCGCGGGGCCCGTGTCGGCGTCGGCAGCCAGGTAGCCCAGCGGCAGGTACACGTAGAAGGTGCAGCTGCGCGGGTTGGGACAGGTCGCAGTTGCGGCGAGCACAGCTCATGCTGCGGATAGCGTCCTGCTGCTGTGACGTGGGCGGCCCAGCAGTAGCCAAACAGCATGCAAATGCGGTTGGGCCCTGCCCCAATCTGCTCACCGCTTATCAATCATGCAGGCGACCACGCACTCGCGCTCCTCGCTTACGGAGAGGGGGCGGTCGACCAAGAACTTGCCAGGCACAGGGTAGGCCAGGCCGTTGGGCCGGTTGAGGCAGTGGAACTTGGGCTTGCGGGTGGTCGATACGACGCCTGTGCAGGTTTAGGTTGCGGGCGGTGGTTTGACACAGGAGCTTAGGGCGCCTGCAGGCGTGTAGTGCCGGTTACAGGACGCCTTACTAAGCCTCAGCACACTGCTCCAGCGCTACCGACTCACTGCGAGAGCAGACGACGGGCATTGTCTCCAAACAAGACACCGTGTAGACGCCTTGGGGCACAAAGTACGTTACGGCTGTGGGAGCAGGCGGCGGTGGGCTAGGCGAAGGTGGCGGGGGGTCGGATAAGGTCTGCGGCGTGTCGTCGGTGGAAGACTCCGTGCCATTGGCTGGAGGACGGGGTGGGCTGGGCGCCAGCGGGCCAGGTGGGCGAGGCGACGGGGGTGGCGGCGGCGGAGCTGGCGGCGATGGCAGCGCTGGCGGTGGTGGCGAGATGCCAATGGCACCCTCGACGTTGTTGGGGTTCCACACACTGTAGATGCGATCGAACTGCGGGCAGGGGATTGGGCATTCCATGTCACAGGCAAGGACGCCTAAATTCGACACATGGAACTACACGCTGCTGTGCCGAACCGCATGCTCCCTGCCCTCCACACCACCCCCCTTGCACCACGAACTGCACAGTCGCGTTGCAGTACCGGCGGCCGTCTGCTCCGTATGAATCTTGCTCACCCCGATGGTCAGGTTGGCGCCCTGCGGGCCGACCACCACCGCGCAGGCGTGCATACCAAACTCGCCGGCCTCCCAGGCGTTGAGGATGCCGTCCGTGGAGTGGGAGCCGTCAGTCCAGTAGGGCTGCCAGGGCAAATATTGAAGGAAAGCAGGAAACGGTTTGACGTGCGGTGGGGAATTCGCCATCACTAGGACCCATCCAGCGACCGCATGCAACCACCTGCTGAATAAAATTAATACTAGACTAGTTGCTGGCCACATAACTAGGACCACCCACCATGCCGTCACCGTACGAGCGCAGGCCAAGCCAGAAGCTGCTCGGCAGCTCTTCATTGAATGCATCAATCAGGGCCTCACGAATGTAAGGGTCCGTCAGGGACGGCAGCTCGCCCTGGGCGGGTGGTCAGAGTCGACGAGGGGTCAGTAGTCGTCGAGGGGTCAGCACCATCCCTTGCGCTGCGTGGCACGCTTCCATACGGCTGCAATGTCACATTATACTTTGTGAATGGCCACTCAGTCACTCCGTTTGCACAACTTACTCCGTAGCTGCGGCAGAATTTCTGGGCCGCGGCCATAGGCAGGTTCAAAACCTCCTCGTCGGGGTCCCTGGACGGCATGACGAGCAACGTAGATAGTGGGGTGCGCACGCCACGTATCTGCAGGATGTTCTCATCGAAGGCCAGTTGGCCTGAGGGGTTCGGAGAGCAAATGGTCGGTTTAGGGCGCTATATTGTTGCAGGGACGTGGGGAACACGTGCAGAGTCAATACAGGATGAATGCAGCTCGCACTGCAGGCCAGCCACTGACGCTCACGCTTGCAGATGAAGGGCAGGTTGAGCGTGCAGGATACATCGAACCTGAGCGAGGCACGCAGCAGCGTTTAGATATCGCCCAGTTCAACGGTTTCATGCTCGGGAGGCACATGGCATGCGTGTGGTTCCGTGCTTACCATTCGGCATCTGAGCCCACCACCTCGCGCAATGCGGCGCCAGTGCTGCCCGCCAGCGACACACTGGCCGCCACGCAGTCCTCGGCGCCAAACCTGGGATCGCGGCCGCGCGTGGGGCATTAGCGTCGAGGCACATAGTGGCACGGGCAAACAGGCTGGGATGGCCGTAAATCACAATAACATTCATTCCAACCATGCCTTGACAACCGCAAATTCGCACCTGGCATCTGGCTGCCCATCGGCCCAGACGTTAAAAATGAGGTCCCTGCCACTGTCGATCCATTTAAATACGCCCTCCTGCTCGGAGTCGGTGGCACCCAGCCACAAGGACACGTCGCGGCCGCTCAGCAGGTCACTCTCGCCCAGCTGCCCGCTGGTAGCCCAGCCTGCGGGAAGAGGTAGCAGTAGTGCAGGCTTGGGCGCTTGTGCGAGAAGACGCATGAAAGGAGACCCAAACACGTAGCACAGTGCAGCGTGCAGTGCAGCGCAGTGCGGCCAGGGCCCAGGCCCATTCGTCTGTGCACGCAAGCACACCATCGATGAGGTTGAACACTGCGGCTGCCTCGGCGCGGTTGAGCACGGAGGCCAGGTCGGCACCCGCGGCGCGGCAGTGCTGCAGGGGCGCGTAACAATTGAAGCACGAGAACACCGCAGAGTACCTGCCCGCCAAGCCTATCCCGTACCGCCAAGGCCCGGCCTCACCGCCACAGCCTCGGACCAGGTCTTCCGGACCTGAGCGGCAGGAGAGTTGACGAACTCAGCATGACGTATGGATGCACTGTCCATGTGGCATGCCCATAGTAAAAATACCTGACGAGGAGCCATGTGTCCCAGCCCGGCCACGCCAGCCACTCTGTCACCTCCCCACCTGATACAGGATGAGCTCCGAGCCGCCCACTTTCTCAACGAGCTCTGCCGAGCCAACATCGGATGTGCCCATGGAGGTTACTGGGCAGGTGGGGAGGGGCGGGAACAACAAATGATTATGGGGTCTGACGTGGCTTGCGTGCGTGCGTCGCCGGCGGGCTAGCGGTTGACAGCCAAAAGCAGGCCCGCCGTGCGCAAAGGGAAAGAGAGAAAGAAAAGAAAAAATTACCCTGGGGCTGGGCCGCCTAGGGTGGGTTAAGGGGACAGTCCGCCTGGGCCCCGTAACTGGGCCATGGTTGCTGCTGTGCTGCTGCGTCGGTTGGGAGACGGTCCGGACAATCCGCCAAACCACATGCCTTACCGATAGTAGTGCACCTATGAAGTCCACCCAGCCGGAGCACATGGTTGGGCGCGACGGGGCGGTCGTGAGCAGCTGCAGTCGTGTTCGGCGAGTGTGCAGTGAGCAGGCAGAACTCTTATTCTTCAACCTTACTCTGGCGGGTTGTACTGATCGCAGGCGGAGGGGTCGCTCAGCAGCAGGCCGCCCTGCGGGAGGTCAACATGTAGGCCTCTGCTCGGGCAGTGATTCGTATCCGCTGTTCCTGCTGTCCGCAGCACACCTCGTTGCCAGCTACCCGCTTGCCCCCGTTACACGCAATGCCCTGCAGCAAGCTCCACCTTGAGCACGCCCATCATCTCGCCGAATGTGTCTCCGTCCACGTCCCAGACACCCACACCGCCCAGGCAGTGATCGGCCGCAAAGCAAATCTGAGGCACCGGGGGTCAGCGGCGTACATGCTCGAACGTTAGCACGTTGTAATTTCGAAGTACACGCCAAGGGTGCGCGATATGAAGAGCAATTGTTGGCCGAATGGGGCCCCCCTGGGCCGCTTGCACGTCCGTAGCCCAAGCACGTGTGGGTTATAGCCCCAGAGACCTGTGCATACACACAGCTTAGCCCACCGCCGCTGCCTGTGCCCAAATCCTCAAGCCGAACACCGCCTTACAACCCGAATACGCTGTTACTGCGCGGGCAGACCAGGCCATGGGCAAGCAGTGTTCTCGCGCTCACCTTGTTGCTGAGGGTGAAGGCGTCATCAAAGTGCACAAAGAAGGTGTCGCCGATGTTCACCTGAGGGGGCGAGGAGAGGCCAAGGCAAGTCATGAGTGGAAGGTGATGGCGTGTTGCAACACCATCAATAAATTCCCCACGCAGTACATGGGGACATCAGCTCTGCCGCTACCGGCTCACGTAGTTTGTAAAAGCCTCCATATCAAGGCGTGCAGAGGCGGGCGGCACCAGCAGCCGGATCTCTGCCTGGTCCAGGTAGCCCTCGGTGCCCATGCAGGGGCCGGCAGAGCCCGGGCCTGGGGGCGGGGCGGTGTGTGGGGAGGGCGCGGGTAAGCGGATGAGTGGATCCGGTGTGCAGGTCCGGTACGGGGGCATGTGCAGCATCAGGAGCCAAGGCGACATGCGGCAACGCATGGAGCGTCGCGGCCGCGCCCCTAGGCGCACCTCCGACGAATCCATACGAGTCGAGCACAAAGGTGCGGCCCAGGGTGGGGTTGACCAGGTTGACCAGCTGGGGCGGCGCGCCGGCAGCCAGCAGCTGCGCGGAGGGTTGTGAGGGATTAGCGTCGCATGTTCGCATGTGTCTGCCTGCTGATCGATCAGTCGTCCGCCAAGGCTGCGGTCGTACCAGAAAAAAAAACTGGCATGCGCATTGCAAGGCCATAGCTAGGGTCAGTCCGGATGACATCACAACAGAGTTATCCCGGCACCACTCACCCTGTCCAGCAGGGTGTTGATGCTCAGACCGGTCGTCTCAGTGCAGGAGAAGAGGGGCGACTCGATGTATGGCACCGTGCCCAGCACCTGGCAGGGGAAGAGTGCGTGCGGCATGCGGCATGGACGTTTGGCAGCAGCGCACGTCCCCTTGTTACCAATCCATGAGTAATACGCAACCTGCCGTGCTCGCTCGTTCTTTCCATATCTATCACATCCGCACCTCGTCGCCGTCGATGTCAAAGGCCTGCAGGTTGATCATGTCGACGAAGGGGTTGAGCAGGTTCCACGGCAGCACCAGGAACACCTCTCGCGGCGGGATGGATACAGCGATGAGCTTGCCGTACTCAGCCATCGCCCGCTCCAGGGCCTCCAGCAGCGCGACGTAGCCAAGGACCTGCCAGGTTGCAGGGTGCGCATGCGTGTGAAGGAACGCAAGATAGCAAGGGCGTGGCATCGGGCCCCGCAGCGGTGTAGTGCCCATGCTGCTGGCTGCTCTGCTCAGCAGGCGGTGCTACCAACGTGTTATCAGAATGGTCAGTCGAGTCGTCCCATAAGCCCACACCGCTGACCCCAGCTGCACCTGGTCCAGCACCAGCGACGGCCACGACAGCTCCACGCCCTGAGGAAGGATGCATGTGGCATGCGGCTTGGTGTAGGTGGCGGTGAGCTACACCATGTATGCCGCAGCCATCCAGGCAGCCCCTTGCACCAACGAACGGCCGACCCACATCCAGGTTGTTGTCGAGCACAAACTTGGTGGTGGCGTTAGCGAAGCTGGAGGGCAGGAGGAGGGAGGACAATGACAGTGGTACTTGCGGACGAGAATTACAATTGCCAGGGTCACAACACTAAGCAGTTTCAGACCCAGCAACTCACGTCTCCAGGTCGGGCTCGTTAACTGTTGATGGAGAAAGGGGAGGGCCGCATGGTGCTAGGTAAGAGGATGCGGTCCAAGCGTAGAGGCAACAACCTTCCAAGCCGAATAGCGAAGATACCTCACCACGCTATCTACTTACTGATGAGGCGTGAGAAGTCCACATCATTGCCAGTGCCGCCCACGGACACCAGGACCTTGATGTCGGGGGTCAGCTCCTTGAGGTTGCTGAGGGGGGAGGGGTGCAGGTTTGAATCAATCAACATGAACGGACTACCTAGCACAGGGCCGTTGCCGGTAGTAGGGGTTGGTCGATTAGGATCCACTCCAGACACAAACATAGCCAAACCCAACCAAGCTAAGGGTGACACCACCGCTTACGCTGCCAATGTAGAAAGAACGGGCTCATCGCGCTCGCTTAGAAATGTGACATTGACACCATCGAAGCTCGGCCTGACACTGGCAAAGATGACGTGTGTGGCGGCAGCAGCGCGCGCCAGGGGGTTCTCGAGGTTGTCCAAGCCCCGCACACCCGTGCAGGACAGGCTGCGATCAATGCGGCGGTTGCTGTAGTAGGCCACGAGGCGCCGTGGCCCACCGCAGCGCTGCTCGATGGGAGCAGCGCCAATGGGCTCAGGCGCTACGACGATGGTCGTGGCAGCTGCGGGTGGGGGCAAGGCGGCAGTATTGTGAGGGTTTGGGGGCTTTCCAGGATATCTATTAGCACACAAACTACGAGTACCAATGTACGCATGTGCTCACTCTGGTCGGTCTCGCCCAAGCCCTTGGTCTGGGCCACGGGCAGGCTGATGGATGCCGGGCCGCCGTAAACAGCGGTGCTGATCGCCGTCTCGAAAGAGCTGCAGGAACGGGCGGGGAGCGGAAGCTCGGTTCGTGCCTTTCCACGCAGCGACACGAAGCGACACCGAAACTAGCAGCTTGCAGTATTCATGTATGTCGCAGCAGTCTCTGAGCATGCATGTATGTCGCGAAGCGGAAGCTGCCCTAATAAACGCACGCACCACGCCAGGTTTCGCGCACAGATACAAGTGCAGCAATTTCGACGAACGTGCATGATCATAATCTCGCGCATCGTCATATGTTCGCTATGGCGCAGGAGCCGCGAGCAATGGTGCGCCACGACCGTGCGTCAATCAGAAAGAGGAGCGCTACGCTGTACCAGTGTGTAATAGAAGATGTGTGTGCAGCGTGTTCTGTGAGATGAACGCGTATGTAAGCGGGCCGGCTGGATCCGCGGCGTCAGCTGGATCGAAGGGGGGGCCCGGGTTATACGGCCAGGGCTTTTAGCCGCACCCAAGCGCACCTGCCAGTCGATATGAGGTAGAAGGAACCTTCCTCGCTGAAGACCAGCAGGTCGTCGCGGCCGTCCAGGTCGACGTCGCTGATGTGCACCTGCGATGGGGCGTGCCAAGCTTCAACGCAAACCCCTTCTCCCCCCCGCACTCGGATGTCCCACCTGGCTGGGCACGCCTGGTACGACACCCCAGGCGCCCAGACCGCTGACATAAACGCGCGCGTCGTAGGAGCTGATGCATGCCAATTGGGGCGTTGGCGTGCCGGCGACGCTGCCATCCAGCGAGCCATCACGGCCTATGAAGTTGCCCATCACGGCCGCCCACGGCGACGTGCAGGCGCCACGGGGAAAGTACGTGGCCTGCGTGTTTTGTTGGTCATCCAATGGTCCGGGTGCGTGTGAGCTCCTTGAAATCTGGTTGACAGCGTCAAAGTTTTGCCAGGGCGGGCCCCACCTGGTTGACCTGCCACCGCAGCGGCGTGGGTGGCGACAGCGCAGTGAAGGTGAGGTAGATCTCGCGGTCGGCGGTCACACGGTCTAGGTACACAATCACGGCATCGTTCAGCCCGTCGGCGTCCATGTCAGCCGCCAGGAAGAAGCAGTCCTCGCCCAGCGACTGGCACCTGACAGGGGCCGTTGTGGTGATGCGGGTCTGAACGCATGTTGTCCGAGAGCAGTGCAGGAGGGCTAACATGCATTGGAATTCAATCGCCTTAGCATCAGCTTGTACCTCGCGGAGATGCTGGTCAGCTCGTGCCAAGTGATGCCATCTCCATCCTCATCTGGGGGAGCGTGGCAGGGAATCACAGCAGGGCGTGTTGTCGATATTTCTGAGCAGCAAATTGGGGTGGCGGACGGATATGCGGAGCTGACTATGTGATAGTCCCCTGATGCATGGTACGAGCAACCAGTTGTGAGCTGTAACTAACCGTCGACGAAGGTGCTGATGCGGTTGCTCGGCATGTAGGCCAGCCGCAGCGTCTCACGGTCAAAGAATACCTAACGTAGGTGGGCAGGAGAGCCAGGTTAGCCAGGTCGCGATGCTGTTACCCTGCCGCTGCGGCGCAACGCCAGCCAACACATAGCCCTAGGTCTTGCCATGTCGGCTGCCTTGTCGCCGGTGACGTCGATGAATTGGTACGCCCGCTTGGTGCTGTTGGTGGTGTCGAACTCATATAGGGTGCCAGTCAGGATCAGCCAGGGCACCAGGGGGCTGAAGGCGCCCGCGCCAGTCGACACGGCCATCTTTGGCATGGCAACGTTGTGAAGAAGGCATACGCGCGTCAGGACGTGCCCCAGAGCATGATTGCAGTGCCGAATGCGTGCAGCCGGTGCGGCTTACCGACGCCTGGCCAACTGTGATGGCAATCACGTCGTCGCTGCCATCGCCGGTGACGTCCGCAACCACAATCGCCTTGGGCTCTGGGGTGGGGCCGAAGTTGATGTCTGCCTCGCCCGAAAACGTGGACGCCCAGGCGCGACCGAAGGCGGCGCGGCCGTACAGCGAGCCATCGTTGCTGTACCGGACCATCAGCACGTCCTGTGGAGAGAGGAGCAATGTGATACCGGTTTCAGCCGCGAGCAGCTCCGTTGGGTTGCGCCTAGACTTGATAGCGCACTCTGCCCTGCCTGTGCAGCTTGTCCGCACATGCGAGCCTGTTCCATTCCGCACCTGCACGCCCTCATTCGACGAGGTGGCGTCAAATTGGCCCAAAAGGAGGCTGGTTACGCCGGGAACTGCGACATAGTGAGAGAGAGAGAGACGTTACAAAAAGAAACGGAAGACAGTGGCCGAAGGTGCACGCATGCGTTGGTAAGGGTGCATGCGCTGCACCAGCAGCAGCGCGCCCTCGGCTACTCCGTTCCCGGCAAGGGGTGCTCTGCCCACCTGGCGCGATGCCCGCCTTGTCGGACCAGGGAAAGGTGCCTGCGTCGAGACGCGAGTGTTGGGGCACAGCAAGGGGATAGCCGTAAACAAGCTCTGCAGGGGCCGCAGTCGGGGCCAGCTGTGCACACGGCACACGGAACGTGCAGCTCGTGCACGATCAGACCAGAACGGGGCCCTGCCCGTGATGTGCGCATATGCGTTGACCTGATCCCTGCCATGGCTGGCAAGCGCACACAGCCCTAGTTGCCACATCGCAGGTCACCACCGCGCATCCTCGCCGCGCAGGCAGGGAAATACTCACACAGCGCACGTGGCGTCTCAGGTGCGGGGATGGGCGGAGTGTTGTAGCACCGCACTGCGTGGCGGTGGCAGTGGGCAGCAATGGTCAAATGGCCAGGAAGCTGCGATAGCTGCGACTTGTCACCCCCTTCGCTGTGGAAAAGTTGACGACGGTCGTTACCCCCCCCCCCGAGTACTTGGCCACGCAACAGACACCCGCATCAATTACATAGCTTTCTTCTACATGCCATATGGTCAAGGCATTCGTCGGCGAGAAGTTTGGCCTTCGTTGACCGGGCCTACGTTGCGGCCGAGGCCGGTGCGCGCCCTGACGACGGAGGTGGACCCCCCGCACAGGGGGGTTGGCCCCACTTTGGCTGTTATAGGGAAGCACCTTGCGCAGCACGCAGACGATTGTGGCCAGCAGGCACAAACGCTATGCCAGTGACGCTCCCCAGCCTCGCTTGCGGTTACCGCATGCGCACTACAAGACCTAGGTAGCTAGGATCCCCAGACACAAGCCACACCTGCGAAAGCCCCTAAGACTGGCCCCTCCTGAGGACGCACCATACGCATCCTGATGATACGTGCATGTCGGGCCGTTGGTGACCACCGTGCTGCGGAGTGGAGAAAGGGGAGCGAATGATGCGGCTGTACGACTTGCGGGTGATCGGCAGGCGTGCGCCTCTATCTGATACTCACCAGGCCGTGAGCCGCTGCGCGCCCTGGGGGCAGCGAATGCTGGTTGCGGCGACGTTTGGCGCGCTGGGGGAGCGGCTGAGGCCGCCGAGTCCGGATGCAGAATACTCGACGTACGAAGAGGGGCTGGGTGGTGACATGATGCGTGCAGGGCGCAGGGAACAGGGAGGGCGGGTACGTACAGGGAGGGAAGGGCGAGGTTAGGGGCCAGCAGCAATTGTAAAGCGCGCATGCCAGTTTCTTCTGCCGTACAGTATATTTACAGTAAAAAAACCACAGAGAGACCACATCAGCACCCCCCTTCGCCGGCACGCCGCACCCTTGGCCGGAAGTCATGACCTGGCCACTGAGCACGCCGGTATGTACTCACTTGGAGGGTGTGGGCGGGAAGGCCAGCTGCCTGCAGACCGTTTGGACCACCTGCAGGGCATCGTGACCGAGGGCCCACTTTAAACTCAAGAGGACGGACGGAGGGATACCCAGCGGCGGCTCGCTATCCCGCGCCGTGAAGACCAAGCTGAGAGCAAGGGCCCGCGGGCTTAGAGAGGAGGTGGAGCGTCGACGACGTCACCTCTGTCAGCAGGGCGCCTGAAGGCCCTTCAGGCCGCTCCACGGCAGCCCTCACTCATCCGTGCGTTGGTCCTGGGAACTTCCATGAACTACAGACTTTCAGCATTAAGATTATAACAGAATACACTCAGAAGCGCATCCCTCCTCACCAGGGCGTCGATGTTGCCGCCATTGGCGCAGACCGTGCCCCACACACCGTTGTTGTAGATCTCGAGCCGGCCCTCACTGGCGAATTGGGCGCCCACGAGGCGCGCCGCTAATTGCTGCTCCTGGCATGACACTCCCAGGATGGTGTCGGACTGGCCCTCGCCCGTCACAACGCACTGCGCCAGCGAGTTTAAGGGCATCTCACGAGTGACCTGCGGACGGCATGGGGACATTACATTCAGGGACACCCGCAGGCCGGTGCAGGATGAAGCGGGGAGGCGCAGCACGAGGGCAGTCCGTCATTTGATTGGCAACCTAGCACGTTACCTAATATTGTGACCTGCTAGTGTGACCTGCTTGTGTGACGCTCCTCGCACCCCGGGGGCCAATGCCTTTGCAGGTACCACCGCCCCTCTCGACGCCTAGCGCATCCCCCAACCCCGCACACAAGTTCCGCCAAGCCTTGCCTGTACCGCCTTGATCGCTGCCGCTTGCCCGTCGTCAGCGACCGAGGCGACGGTGGTGTCCACAGAGTCGCGCCACATGTTGACGCCTCGAATGGCTGCAAGCGGGGGCGCACGGTAGACGTGTATAATTGCATGGCGCCATTTCAGTGCCGCACATGCAAACGGCACCAGCCGCCCGACCCCGGTCGATGCGTCCGTGGCCATGCTCACCTTGAAGGAAATATCCGAAGGCGCCAGAAACCCAGTTATCACGCGTCTGTGCGTTGGGGCTGGTCTTGCTCTTGTCCTCCTCCTGAATGGTTTTGGATGGCGAACAAAAGCACGCAGAAAGCAGTTGGGGCGGCTGGCCATGCCGAGAGCCCCTCTCCAGCAGCTTTCCCCTGCTGGGAAACACCCGGCAACGTCCGGTGACCAAGTGAAGCCGTCCAGGCCCCGCGGCCCCACAAGCAGATCCACAACACGCACTGCCGTACCTGGACCTCCACGTACTCCATCTCGGTCATGGTGGCCTGGCATCGAAGGTCATCATTGAACGCCTGCACGCAGCCGGCCGCGACCAAGGAGCACAGCGGCATGTTCAACAGCACGGCCGGCATGCGTTCGTGCGTGGCCCGAGCTCAGCCAAAGCACGGCTCAGCCACAGTACGGCGCACGCCACAGCATGGCACATGGCACATGGCACATGGCACATGGCACATGGCACATGGCACATGGCACATGGCACATGG
>BDDC01000473.1:9891-22010 GCA_001662425.1 Chlamydomonas sphaeroides
TAAGGGGAGGGTAAGGGGAGGGCAAGTGGAGGAGGGGAGGTGCACGCGCGCCGTCACGAAGCAGGGTCAGCCATGCGTGCGGATGCGGGGACACGCAGAACAGGTAGTCGAGGGGAAGGTGAGGAAGACCAGACACCGCCTGACGGTGGCGCCGGCCGCTTTACCTGGATCAGCACCGCGTGCGCCCAACATGACTGCAACCCCGGCACGGAGCTGCAGACTTGGCCAGCTAGCCAGCGCCCCGGCATCGCATCACAAACCGCGCCTCGCCTGGTAGCTGATCGGCAGCTGGCGCTGCACGAACCAGGGCGCCGATACGTAGGCCGTCAGGTTGAGGTCGGGCACGGCGCTGAAGCCGGGCGGCGGGCACACCGCCAGCGCGCCGCCGCCAGTGACGGCGCCGCCGGCGTCGGTGTCGGCGTCGGTGGGACCGGCGACCAGCACGGTGACGGGGCGCGCGGCGACGGGGGCCGGCGCGAGGGCGAGAAGGAGCAGCGCGGACAGGAGCGCCAGGAGCGCGGCGGCACCGGGCGAGGGCGCGCCGGGCGGCCGCCGGCAGCGGCGCTGGGGCTGGCGCAGCATGGCGGGGGCGGGGCGGGGGCGGTCGGGGCTGTTTAGGTACCCTAGCTAACGCGTGTTATGCGTTTCTTAGTGTGAAAGCCGTTTGTCGTGTGCAGAGTTTTGTGGGGTGGGTTCGGTCGCACAAGGGGCTCTAGTTCGCGCGGCTCCGGCTGCCGTAAGGCCTCCCACGCCTCGGCAGCCGGGCGGCGAGGATCCATACGAGGACGCAAGCGGGCGCAGCTGAGCGGCTCGCCTCCAGCGCGATCGCCGTCTCAAACGAGCAGGACAAGAGCAAACGGCTGATCCTGGCAGAACAGCGACCTGGGCTAGGCGGGGGCCGGGGTCGCGGCTTTGCGACCTCGTTAGGTTCCTCGGGGAGTAGGACGCCTGCATGTGTGACCCGCGGGATGCAGCGCGCTGCCGGCGCCGAGTCTCGTTAGCTCGGCGAAGGGCGTCTCAAATTGCGCGAGTTTGAGTTCGCAGCTGCTCAAAGCGGAGCGCAGTGAACTGTCAGCCGGGCGCCGGAGGGCCTGTCAAACCGGCCGGCCCCGCCGCCCCCTCGGAGCCCCTGCGTTGCGTTATTGCGTTAGCCCACCGTAGCAGCAGCTGCCTCGCAACTCTCTCCGACGCCCCGCGAGCCTCGAGCCGCGAGCTGCCGATCCCACACTTTGTCCACACCTGTGATTCTCTGCTAGCCTGTCACGCGCTACATCTGGCGCGGCTGCCTCAGCCCCCGCTTCCCGCCAGGAACAGGGCAGCCCCCGAGCCATCAAACGGTCCCAACCCGCCGCCGGCACCCCAATCATCCCTCGTTTAGACCTAGACCTCCACAACATCAACAGATTCAACAACAAGGCAGGAGCCTCAGCAGCCAAACATGCGGCGACGCGCGCTCAGCTGCGGCGCTGATGGCAGGCCGCGGGCCCCGGCCCCACCCGCCTCACCTCAGCCAGCACCAGCGGCCCGCCGCGCCCCGAGCCGCCCTGCCGGCGCACGGCTAGCCCTAGGCTCACGGCTGGCGCCGGCGGCCAGGCTGCTGCTGCCGCCGCTGCTGTTGCTGGCCGCGATGCTGCTGGGCCTGGCGCCGCAGCTGCTGCCGCGGCAAGCGGCGGCGCAGCCGCAGGCGGCCAACGCTGCTGCGGCGGCGGCGGCGCCCGCAGCCAAGCCGCCGCGGGTGCAGCCGACGACGGCGGGCAAGGGCAGGTGCGCGACACGGGCCCCCCTACCGCTGCATACCCTAGCCGTGCACGCCGCTGGCCGGGCAAGACGCCTCGCTCTCTCTGCGGGGGCCTGGTCCCTGTGGCGCGTCTGCCGCGACCCGCGCCTCTCCGCCGGCCGCACCTGAGCCCGGCGCGCTCCGCGCACCCATCTGTCGGAGCCCACCGGCCTGGGGCTTCGCCGCCCAGCGCACACCTGGAACCGCTCGTCCTACTCCCCCTGCCGCCCAAGCCCCACGGCCCGCACCGCGCCTCTGCGTGGCCCCGCCTCTGTGCCCCCGCCTCTGTGCGTGTGCGGGCTCACCGCACCACCCGAGCCGCTGCCCCGCTGCTCCGGCCCCCGGGCTCCTCCCGCCCCTGCCGCCAGGTACACCAAGCTGACGGGCGCTGCGGACGCGCCCGACCGCATCCTGCTGCGCCCGCCCTCGGTGCTGCCGCAGCCGCCGCTGCCGCCCAAGGCCGACTTCATCTCCGTGTGAGGGCGGCAGGGCGGGCTGGTGCTGCTGCTGTCCAGGGGACCGCCCACGGCTCACTCGGCCCTAGGCCACAGCTCGCCAGCAGCCGCGGCGGGCAGTCCCCTCAAGCGCGGCCGGCCCCTCGCCTCCTGCGACCGGCCGTGCCGCATGCCAACCCCTCCGCCCCCGCTTCTCCTCAGTCGCGGCCACCAGTTCATGGAGGGCGGGCGGCCCTTCTACTTCATCGGCTTCAACGCCCACTGGCTGTCCAACCTGGCCACCTTTGAGCACGAGTGGGGCCGAAGGGAGGCCGCCAAGTTCATGCAGAGCGCGCAGGTGAGGGGCGGGGGAGGGGGGAGGGGCCAGACCGGTGCCGGGGCTGGCTGGTCGGCGGCAAGGGCGTGCTCCCGCACGTGGCGTGGAGGGCTAGGGTTGGGCTCGGACAAGGCCAGGGGCAGGGGCCGGAGCGAGGGGCCAGGCGGCGGCCGGGCCTGCTCTGGCTGGGGCCGCGCCGGGGGTCGGATCCAGGGCCAGGCGGGCGCAGGGCAGGGTCTCGGGGCTCTGTAGGGCATGGCCGGTGGCATGGCCGGCCGCAGGTCTGATGCGTTCATGCAGAGCGCGCAGGTGGGCGGGGTAGCCGGGAGGCAAGGCGCTGGGACGGGGCGGTTGGCCAGGGTGCAGGCCCTAGCCCCTCGACACGCGTGCGTGCCCCCCGTCGCGTCCCTGCTCGAAAGACTCCTTATCCCGGCCCTAACCCTCCGCCCACGACACACCTATGCTCACACTGCCGCAGTCGCTGGGCATGCGGGTGGGCCGCTGGTGGGCCTTCAACAAGGGCTTACCAGTGCGGCCGGGCGAGTACGAGGAGGACCAGGTGCGGGGAGGGGACGGACAGGGGGGCTCTTGTTGAATTCAAGACGTTGCCAGCGTTTGACATTGAATGGCATTACGGTGCTCCTGACGGGGGCTAGCTTGTGTGCCGACCCCTAGCTCACATGACCCTCGTCGGGTCGTGTTGGCTCCGCCGACTGATCCAGCCTGACACCTCCTGTGCACACGTGCTTCCCTCCTCCCACATCCTGAATTCCTAATCCCACGCTCCGCCTGCTCCTAGGACCTGCTCATACCCCATCCGTGCCATGCCGCTTCCCCCCTACTTTCCCCTATTCTTCCACTTCCCCCCAAGTCCCTGGGCCTGACCTACACGCTCTACCTGGCCTCCAAGCGTCCCTATCCTGCTCCCATCCGTGCCTTGCCCACGCCCATACACACACGCCTTCCCCCTCCCCCCCCATCTCCCGCAGTTCCTGGGCCTGGACTACACGCTCTACCTGGCCTCCAAGTTCGGCATCCGCGTGGTGCTGGCGCTCACCAACCTGTGGCCTCAATACAAGGGGCCCGAGCACTTTGTGTACATGGCCAAAGGCTCGGCGGGTACGGCGGCCGGCACAGAGACGCTCGGGGACACTTGCAACACACGCACACTATCACTTCGTCTTCATACGTTATAATAAGTTTTTGTGTACATGGCAAAGGGCTCGGCGCGTGCGGCTGGCGCACCGGCGTAAGGGTAATGGGGGAGCTAGGACGCCGAAGAGCAGGGGCGGCGGGGGCTCATCGGCGCGGCGCGGAACACACCGGGACCCTCAATAGCCGGGGCGTGAACCGGCAGGCGAGGGCTGCGGCTCACGCCGCCCGTCCAACCTTCCGCCGCCCCGCTACGCCGGAGAGTCAGGTGTATCCCTTACCCACGCTTATTACATAAAAAAACCTTCCACCGCCTCGCTCCCTGGCTTGCAGAGGGCAGGACAGTGCTGGACTACTACGCGGACCGCGCCACGCGGGAGCTGGTCAAGGACCACTTCCTGGTGATGGTCAACCGAGTCAACGCGTACAGCGGGCTCAGGTGCGTGCGGCGCTGCCGGCCTGCCACCCCCGCCCCTGCGCGCGCTGCTGGGAACCTGGGACAGGTGGCGCCGGCCAGGCCCCCGCGCGAGACCGTCCCCGTGCCCGCAGTGCAGCGGGCTCAGGCGCGTGCGGCGCTGCTGGCGCGCCGAGGGTCTGGCTGGTCCGGCCCGAGCCGAGCCAAAACAAACCGCAATTCGCAGGAGGAATAGGGGCAGACTTGCAAGCCTATGGCTACCCCCAACTGTATGGCCAGCGCAGGTACCGTGACGACCCCACCATCATGGCCTGGGATGTTATGAACGAGCCCCGCTGCCCGGGTGGGTGCCGCGTGGATGCGGGTGTGTGTTCAAGTGTTAGGTGAAGTGTTAGTGTGTGCGTTTAACTTTATTTAAAGGGCCGAAAAAGAGTAACACCCCATGTGTGTGTTCACAAATAGGTAACATATAGTAAGCACGACCCGCGCGGCACATCCAGGGTTGTATGCGTGTGTGTGTGTGTGTGTGTAGGGCAGGGGAGGGGAGGCGCCAGGCTTGCTGCGGCGGCTGGGGTGGGCGGTGCTCGGGGGCCCCACTCTCACTCCACGGGAGTGGGAGTGGGGTCCGGGTGGAAGGGCCGCTGCGCTCGCAGGGCGCGCCCGCCGCAGACCGCATGCCCGTGGCCTTGACCGCGTCCTGCGGCACCCAATGTACGCCGATCTGCATCCACCCCAGGCTGCGACGAGGGCGAGATGAAAATCAAGTTCAGCTGGATGCGGGAGATGGCCGACTACCTGCGGTCCATAGACCCCAACCACCTCATCACCATGGTGCGTACCGGAGAGGCCCCGAGGTACCGTCCCCCCGGGGTCGCCCGCCGCCACCGCCCCATGCCCGCCCCATGCCCCACACGGCCTGGTTGGGCCGCCGCCGCAAGCTGGCAGCGCATCTGCCGCCCGGCCTGCCACCGTAGTGCAGCGAAGCGTCGTCCCTGCGCTGCCGTCCCTGCGTCCCGCCGCCCAACCGCCGCAGGGCAGCGAGGGCTACTTCGCGCCCGACCCCGACACCAACCTGCACCTGCTCAACCCGGGGGCCGGCGCGCAGTGCGAGGGTGGGTTTATTACAAGCTAGAACGAAGTCAAAGGAGGAATATCTGGGTATCCAATTACAACCAGAAGGATGCCAATATCTGGGTTGGGGCGCCGCCAGACGAGAGCGGAGCATGGGGCCATGTATGGGCTGGGTGGCGGCCCGGCCCGGCAGCAATCGAGCGCCTTCTGCAGAAGTTATCAAATGGGGTCACGACGTGATAGGCCCCGCCCCCCGGGCCGCACACCCCACCTCGGCGCCCATGTGTGCTCGTCGCAACTAGCGGCCCTCACAGGGCACGAAACCACTCCCTCCGAAACCCTCGCCAACCACCCTCCCACCAGGCGAGGACTGGGTGGGCACGGTGTCCATGCCGCAGCACGACTTCGCCAGCATCCACGTGTACGAGCGCCAGGTACGGCGTACGGCAAAGCGGGCTGCGGTTGACAAACGACGAGCCGTACGGCAAGCCGTACGGCAAGCCGTACGGCAAGCCGTACGGCGGTTGCGTACGCCGGCACAGCTAGAAGAACGCGAGGAGCCAGGCGCGTACAACCCCCGTCCCGTCCCGTGCGCGTGCATACCAGCAGTCAGGCGCCGCCCGCGCGGTAGCGCAACACAGGCCTAGGGTCAGGCTGCTCGCTGGACCCGACCGGACTATGTCTTGGCCCCATATTGAGGGTTAGGTTGCCAATCTCCGTTGGAGGACTTCAACGCACCCATGTCGTTGTGACCTCGCCGGCCCGCCCTCCCGCTGCTCAGGTGGAGGAGCTGCCGTACAACCCCGACCCCAACCGCAACGACCCCAACTGGATCAAGGTACGGCACATCTGTACGGCCCGAATCCATGCCCCTGCATGCCGTACAGCGGGCCCTTGCCCACACACCGTGCCCCCACGATGCCATGTGCATCTGTATGACGCGCGAGCTGCGCCATGTCGCTGCGAGACGAGCACGCTCGGAGCACGAGCGCGCATCCTCCTGGTCCATCCCACCCACGCCCTCCTCCGCGCGGCTGCCCCCTCCACCCGCCTCCGCCGGCCACCCTCTCGCCTCCACCGCCTCCCGCCTCCGCCTCCTCCGCCCCCAGTGCGACTTCGTGTGCTACGTCAACTGGCGAGTTGGGACAGGGCGCGGGCGAGAGCAATGGCGGGCGTGGCGGCGCGGCAGCCCGAGGCCAGTGCCAGCCATACGCAGATAGAGAGAAACGCGCCGCCATTTTGTCGTGCAGGACGGCTGGCACGGCGGCAGGCCCAACGCCTGCCCCCCTTACTTTCCCCAGGCGCTGCGCATCACCGCACTGCCTTCCCTTTCCGAGTGTTCCTTTCCCTGCCTACCCCTCGCGGCCCTCCAGGTTCACCCGCTACATCGAGGCTCACGAGCAGGTGCGTGGGGATGCCTGCCTGCCGCGGTTTCCATTGCATCATCCTGGCCTTCTTGGTGTAGGTGCAAGTTATGCCCAGCCGCTGACGCACCCTACCGGCACGCAACGTCGTCAATCCGCAGCACAACGCTGCCAGCCCGAAAACCCCCGTTTGCCCTCCTACCTGCCCCTTCCTTTCCCCCATGCCCAGATCGCCACCTCCATTAACAAGCCGCTGCTGCTGGAGGAGTACGGTATCACCTGGTGGTGGGCGGCCGGAGAGGCGGGAAAAGGGGAAAAGGGTAGACGGCAAAGCAGGTCTTGGGGCGTGCGCCTTCCCTGGAGTAGCACCGCATCGTACGGTGTGGTGAGCGGCCGGGGAGGGGTTGGGAGAAGGGTCGGACAGGGGCGGGGTTGCACGGGGCTCGGCCGAGCGCAGCCGGGGCGGTCTTCGGCCCAGTGCTTATGACGCACACGGCGAGCCTGGAGCGCTGGGTGCTGCCCTGCTGCCCCACGGCGCAAGCTGAGGTGCTTCCCCACACGGCCTTGGCCGCCACCGCAGGCGCATGTGGGAGGCGGACCGCCGTGTGCTGCTGCAGGTGAGAAACGGGGGTTGGGGGCCAGGAAGCGGGCCTGTGGTTGGGGCCTGCACCCGCAAGGACGGTCCGGGTGGGGGCAGAGCTGCTGCTTGCTGGGACGAGGCCGTGCGCCGCGAGTGGCGTCAAGCTGGAGGCGCCGAAAGACGCCGGCATGCGGACCGCCTCTGCCCGGCCCCCCCTGCGGTCCTCCGCCGCGGTTGGCCCTGGCCTGGCCTGCCGCAGGTGTCGTTTGAGATGGTCATCAACAGCGCCCGACGCGGTGGGCCGCTGGCGGGCGCCATGTTCTGGAACGCCGCCGCCAACTTCACTGGCGACACGGACGGGTGAGAGCGACCCCCTGGCCCCTGGGCCCGTGTTGAGCCGTGGCGCAACCGCTTTGAGAGGAGCCGCTTGTGCATGCTGCATGGCACGCCGCACATGTCAGGAGCGCATCTGCCGGTGTCAACTGCGGTCATGACGAGCGCCAGGCCCACCCTGGGGCGCCGGCGCCGGCGCCCCCGCAGCCCAGCCGCACACACGCGAGCAACCGAGGAGCTAGCGAAGCCCTCAAAGCATGCCTGCGACAGGCCCCCTTTCGGTGACGGCTTGCCGCAGGTACAATGTCTACATCTCCCGCACCCCAAAGGCGCCCCGCCAGCCCGCGCCCTTCGCCTACGGCCCCGCCAACGCCAGCCTGGTGCCGGGCCCCAACCCGCGCACCGTGGACGTGCCAGCCAAGGTGTCCGCCGCCGCCGCCGCCGCCGTGGCGCCGCCGCCGGACGTGCTCAGCACCGCCGCCGCTGCGGCGGCAGGCCGCACGCAGACGGTGCCTCCCTTTGTCGCGGCCGCGGCGGCCGCCGCCGCCGAGGTAACCGTCAACCCCGCCGCTGCCGCCGTGAAGGCCGCCGGCGGCCCCCAGGCCAGCGTTACGGTCGCCGGCGGCGGCGGCACCGCCGTCAAAGTCTCTCCCGCCGCCGCCACCGGCGCCAGGCCCACTACGGTCCGCCCTTCCGCCGCCGCCGCCGCTGGCCCGGGGGCTACTGGTGGCGCCACCGCCCGCCCCGCCATCGCCGCAGCAGCTCCTGCCGCCACCGCCGTTGGCCCCGACGTCCTGCGGCAGCTATCCGACACGGCCGGCCCCGCTGCTCCGGACGCCGCCGCTGCGTCGGGCGGCCGCCGCCGCCTCGCAGCGCACGGCGCCGCGGCGGCGGCAGAGGCCGCTGCCACCGCTGCAGCCGGAGGCACCGCCGAGCTGGAGGAGGCGGGCTATGTCCTGCTGTCGGACCTGCCTGACGGCGTGCACCCGGCGCTCATGGAGCTGCTGACCCACGGGCAGCTCGGGTCGGGCCCCATGGGCGCGCCTGCGCGGGACGGCGGCTCGCAGCCGCAGCCGCCGGCCGCGGCAACGGCCCGCAGCGGCCCCGACGGAGGCCAGGAGGGCAGCGAGCATGTGGCACGGCGGCGCGGCCCCGAGTTGGAGCAGCCGCCAGCGGAGGAGGGCGACGGGGAGGGCGGGGAGAGCGGCGGCGTGTCGCGGCGGCGCGGGCGGCGGCTGACGCAGCAGCTGGAGGAGCTGGATGGCTTCCGGCGCGCCTGGTACCGGTGGGTCGCTGACTCGTGCTCGCGAAGGGGCGTTGGGATGTCCGAGCGTGCTGTGCACGGTGGGCGTGAGACCGGTAGGCGATGCGCGAGGGCCGTGGCTTCGGTCCCGCTTGCCCCATCAGAAACGACTGCGCCGTCAAGAACAGCAAGGTCTGGCGCCCGCCGCCCATCCCGAGGCACGTCGAGTACGATGCGTACCGGGCCTACATCGACCCACTGGACGCCGTGGACATCATCGCGTGGGCCACCGAGCAGCTGGAGCTGGAGCGTTGAGTGCTTGTACATTGCAACACATGAAGCGGAAAGGGCGGAGGGGGCGGGGCGGTGCTTTCCTGGAGCGAGATGGTGTTGCGCGCGAAGGCGCGTGTCGGTGTCGGTGGGCGCCCGTTGCGGCCTGTTGGCCAGCTTCAAGGCATAGCTTTTTAGCAATCTATTGCTATAGCGCGTTGGATGCGCGTGCCGCGGCTGGGTGACTGATGGGTGCTGCAGCTGTGTTGGCATGCGGCGGGGGGTTGACGCCTTCGAGTTGAGGGTAATTTGCTTAGCTATTGAAGTAAGAGGTTATGGGCGTGATGCGTGCTTTAGGGCTGTACAGTCGGCTGCCTCGCGCTTGCTGCGCTTGCTGGGGTCAACAGGCAGCTGTCCGGCAGACACTGTAGCGCGCCTTGTGCGTGCCCTGCTCGCTCTGAAGCACAGACTGTTTAACTATTCTATCTATCCTTGAGCAAAACGGCCTGCTGCAGAACAGTCGTAGACGTCGACGGCTGTCGACGACTCGGTCGCGTGCGTGCTTCCTGCAACATTTACGAGGCCACCTTGTAACAGCGTCAAAGCGCTATAAATACGTTATACAAACATTGGGAAGCCCCTCCCTACGTCTGCGCAATTGGCGCAAGACTGAACGACTCGGATAACCAGCATGCCGCCTGCGCGCGCGGGCCTCAGATGGCCCCTGCTGGTCGCGCTGCTGGCAGCCTCTTCATCTTTTGCAGCATGCAGCTCAGGTTCGTCGGCGGCCAATACGCAGCCCTGGGCCCGGGGTCATGTCCAAGTTGCGGCTCAGATGCGACGCTGCCGCGCCACATACCCATACCGGGAATGCCATTACCGCCCTTGCAGATGATCTCACAGCGACCACGAGCAGACTCCCACGGCGCATCGCTGTCGGTTCGCGCTCTGCTGCGGATGCTGCTTCAGCGCATCTCCGTGCGACCTCGCAACGCGCGGATGAGCTTTTGGTGCAACCTGCAGCCGAGTTGGCGGCAGCAGCTGACGGCGCCGCTTTAGAGGCTAGACGCCGGCTGCTGCGGCGGAGGGCTCGCGCGCCACCTGCGCCGGCTGTCCCGAGCCCGCCGCCTCGGCGGCGACGCAACCGGGACGACGTCAGCGGCCGCGGCCTCAGCCCTCCATCCCCCATGCCCCCGGCCGTGCCCCAACCGCCGTCCCTTCCTTCCCGGCGCAACCGCAAGCGTCCTCCCCGGCCCGCCGACAACAACGGCATCGAGTCTCGCGCCGTCTCTCCCCCGCCCTCCACGCCCCCATCCCCGCCTCCCTCTCCTCCCCCTCCTTCCCCTCCGCCGCCCTCCCCTCCACCTCCTTCTCCTTCGCCTCCCCCTCCCACCCCTCCACCACCCTTCCCACAACCGCCCTCTCCTCCTTCCCCGCCGCCCTCGCCGCCGCCCTCGCCGCCGCCCTCGCCACCGCCGCCGCCGCCGCGCTCCCCGCTGCCCACCGCTGACAAGCTGTGGCAGACCACCGGCGAGGGCATCAACTACAGCCAGCTCAGGACCTACCCCAAGGGCGACCCCACCGTTGACACCGGTCTCGATGTCTGGATCATCGCCGGTGAGGGCCACCGCTGGCACAGCCCCCCCTGCCCATGCCTCCCCACATCATGCGCATCTGCACAGCTGTCGGAACATCGGTACAATATCGGCTTCAAAACACCCTGCCTTCTCCTGCACATCCCTCCTCCCCCGCCTCCCCACCGCCACCACCACCACCACAGGCCAGTCCAACGCGCAGGGGGAGAACCCGCAGGGCAGCGCCTCGCGCTGCTGCCAGCCGCTGCCCGGGCGGCTGCTGACCTTTAACATGGCCAACAACGACAACAACACCTGGAGCGACGCGGTGCCCTGCGTCGGCTGCATCTCGCGTGGCGCGCTGCCCAACTGGGCCGACAGCTGTGGCCCCGACATGGCGTTCGGGCGCGTGCTGCTGCAGGTGCGGGGAAGCTGGCGGTGGCGGCGGGGTGGGGTGGGTGCCTGGGTGGAGGGGAAAGGCGGGAGGTAGCTGGCGCGCGCCGATCGGGCGAGCACACCGCGCAGTGCGCGAGGTCCCTGGCTTTGGCCCCTGACCCCCTGGCCCCTGACCCCTGGTCCTCGTCCTTCCCTTGCTGCCTGCCCCCCTCCCCATTCGTAGTTTGGCGTCAGCCAGCGCGTGGGCTTCGTCCCGGTGGCCCAGGGCGGCAGCGGCCTCAAGGACAACTGGTGGGCCTGGGGGCGGGACAGGCGCGAGCCTCACGGCTGCCCTAGGCCCCATGCGGCACAGTCGCGCTGCCGCTGTGCTGTGGGGTTCTTCGCATGCTCTGCAACCGCGACCCGCTGCCACTGAGCCTCGCTCTGCACCCCACGCCTCCCGCCCCATGCCCTGCGCCCCCTCCTCAGGTGCCCCACCTGCAACTTGTACCCCGACCTGGTCAACACCGTGCGGAGGGCCATGGCGGCGGCGGGCCCAGGCGCGCGACTGCGCGGCATGATCTGGGTGCAGGTGCGCAGCAGCAGGAGCAGGTGGCGGTTGTTGTGGTGGTGGTGGTGATCAGGCGCAGGTCGGAGTGCCATGGGTGCCGCAGCCGGGAAGCCCCCAGTGGCTGTTCACTGGTGCTCCGGGCTGGCGGGGGCGCGACCTAGCTGCGGGACGGCAGCGGCGCTGCGGCCGGGGAGCCCTGAGCGACAGTTGCTGGCCCCCAGCTAGGGCGTGCTCTGAAATTCAGCAGGGACGCGGCCAGGGCGTGGTCGCTCAACACCTCGTCGTGCTTCCCTGCACCGTGCTCCCCCTCCACCAGGGCGAGAGCGACTCGGGCGACATCTACGTCGCCGGCTCCTACGGCGAGCGCTTCGGCGCCTTCCTGTCCTCGGTCCGGTCCGACCTGGCGCCGCTGTACGGCGGCCCCGAGCTGCCGGTCATCATGGCGGTCATGGGGGCGCAGGAGGCGCGGCGCGGCATTTTCCCGCACATCGCGGTGGTGCGCGAGCAGCAGGAGGCCTTCACCGCGCCCAACGTGGTCAAGGTGGACATGCAGGTGCGTGCGTGCGTGCGTGCGTGCGGCGGCACCGGAGAGGGGGGGAGGGAGGGAGGGAGGGAGGGAGGGA
>BDDC01000473.1:22489-36302 GCA_001662425.1 Chlamydomonas sphaeroides
GGGCGGCGCCGGGGCATCCTGGGCAGCGGTGCTGGCATGCCCGCCCGCACGCAGGGCGTGCCATGAAGCGGACATGGAACGCCATGGGCCGATACCGCCGCGGCGCCGTGTGCCAAGGTCCCACGGCTCTCCCTCCGCCCTTGCTGCGCGACATTCCGTCCCGCAGGGGTTCAAGTTCTACCTGCAGAGCATGGGCAACCCCTACAACCCCAGCCAGATCTGGTGGGACCAGGAGATCCACCTGACGCAGGTGCGGCTGTTGAGTTCCGGGGCGTGGGGCTATGCAACAAGTACCGGTAGATCCTTGCACGCCATGGCACAGAAAGCGCAGCGGAGCAGCGCCAACGATGCGAGCGCAGCAGAGCAGCGCCAACGATCAGTTCAGTGCAGCGTGGGTAACGTGAGAGCGTGAAGGGCTGGCCTCCCCCGGCGCTGCATCCTGCTCGCAGGACGGCTCCTGCGACTTGGCGGCCAAGATGGCGGAGGAGTGGGCCAAGACCGACCTGGCCTGGGCCGGCCGGTAGGCGCTGGACCGCGTGCCCCTGTGTGCTGGGCGCGACACAGCGCGGCGGGGCTCCGTCACCGCCAGCCAGCGCGCAGACCTGGCCTGGACCGGCCGGTGGCGGGGCCGCCCCTCCGTGTGTGTGCGTGGCGCCTCCGCGGCGAGGCGCCTGCGTGGAGTCGTGCCACCTGCAGCTGGGGGCAAGCATCGCGTCAAGCTGCCCGCCTGGCCTCGCGGCGACCTGGGGCGGCGTTGCGTTGCGTTGCGTTGGCGGTGAGCCTTTCGGTGTATGGCTGGCTCGGCTGCTGGCGCTGGCGGGAAGGGCGCAAGGCCGCGCAGCGCCCGCCCCAACGGCAATGGGGGAGCGGCGTGTGCGCCCTGAGGCGACAGCGACTTGCAGTGAGGCCGCGCGGGGTGGCGAGAGCAGAGGGCGAGGGAGGGCGTGGAGGGCAACGGGCGGGGGTCAGGGAGGTGGCGAGGCAAGGCAGTGGGGGTGCCGGCGGGGCCCTGGAAGCCGGGGCTCCGTCGGGCGCGGGGAAGGGAGGGATACGGTGTGCGGCCCACGCAGGCTGCGACGCGGCTTGAGCTTAGTTTCGCATCGGTGGAGCGCAATAGACGCATGGTGCCATACGCACCCAAGCCCTACATAGACCGACGCTTGGGGCGGCGGCGCCGCCAGCGTACTCGTCGCGGCTGCTCGCTGCGTGCTGGTTTGCTGTCGCGGCGACGTGCGTGTGCGTGTTTGTGCGTTTGTGGCGTGCTAGCTGTGTGTGCATGTGTGTGTGTGTGTGGGGGGGGGTCCGGCTGGATCCGCTAGCTGCGGCGGGAGTCTGGGTTTGTGCGACCGCTCTTGATGTCCGTACATTGTGCTTGCCGCCGTGTGGGCTAGCTGTTTCTTTTGGTTCCTGCACTGATAGTAGTGGCCCGGTGCGATACAGGCCCGGGCGCTTCCTTAGATCGCATTCATACATGATCCGTGCCGCGACCCATAGGCGCGGGGCATGAATAGCGCCGCCGCACTGCGGAGGCTTAGATCTGCTTAGCTGTGTCTAGGATACACGAGCTATGCTTAGCTGTGGCTGTCGCTTCATGGTAAGGTTGGGGTGCGTGACAACAGCTTGACGTGATCTGACTACGTACGTACGGTTCAGGGGGGAGTTCTCTCCTGGTTCATAAGCTATACCGTACCGCGCCGCGGGGCCCGTATGCCGAGCCGCGTAGGCCGTTTGCACTGATGTGACCTGACGACCGCTGACCATACGCTTTCGCATTTTGACTTGATGGTTGTAGGGCCGCTGCGAGGCCCTGATCGTAATGGTCTCAGCTGCGCATTGCTGCGGCAATGCGGTGGCTCGACGGCGCCTGTAGCTTGCGGACTCCGCTTTCAACTGGACGCCAAATTGTGTTGCAGTGTGTCGTCCGCGCGTGGACGTAGATGTGGGCTGCCGGTCTGCGTGACTGTGCAGGAAAGGCACTGGAGGGCGCTGGTGGAGAGCGGGCAGGTACACACAGTACCGTTGGAGCTTACTGCGTGGCCTGTAGGAGTTGTGCCTGACGCACGTGCTCCTGATGCATGAGAGCTTGCATATGCGGATGTTAACATCGTGGAACGGCCCTAGCGTGCTCGTTTTCTTGACTGCTGCCCTGTACGTCAAGGCAGCACGCGAGGGCTCAGCAGCGAACAGCTGAATCGGCATGTGGAACCCACGGTCTTCACTGCAACGGGCTCTAACACTGCAAAAAGGGGGGCGGGGCAGAGGCGCATTGGCGCGGGTACTCAGCCCCGTCCCTCGGGGTTTGGCACGTCTGCTCGCCACGCTCCGCACGTCTCTTGTCTCCTCGCGGTGCCGCACAACTGCAACGCCACAGAAGACAACACGCCACAAGACTTGCGAACATCTGTACGCGCTCTTCAGCAGCTGCGACTTTGTTTTTAAACTTCGGCCTGAGACGCACTGTGCCTCGCTACGCGCTAGTCGCCCGTATCGCCTGTCACCACAAAATGGACACGGAGAAGCCGGAGCGCGACGTGGACCTACCCCGCGCACTGCTCAAGCGGCTCGTAAGCGCCAAGTTAACTGCCCTTGCCGGTGACGAGAAGCAGTTTGGGATAAGCAAGGATGCGCTCACGGCCCTCTCGGAGAGCACAAAGGTGAGTTGCATGTCGAGAGGCACACTCTCCTTCGCTTTCTTCGTCAGCCGGCTGTGCGTCGGCAACTTGATATTTTGCTGCTGTGGATTGGCGATGGCCTGCGGTTGGCTGTCTCTAGCTCAGCACGCACGCGTGTGTACCGGTTGCCGCTGCGTCAGCCTAAACCCTACCCGCCCGCACGCGCGCTCCAGGTCTTCATCAGCATGATCGCTTCAACCGCGAACGACATCTGCCAGGAGAAGCGCCGGTGCGTTTCGTGGCGCTGCGCCGTGGTCTGCGTCCGTGGAATTGGGGAGGGGGTGCAGGCTTCGTGGTTGGGGCAGTCCACCTCGAGAGCTGTTGTTCACAGAAAGCCCACACCTCGTAGCATGCTCACGCATGCTCTCCCCTCTCTTAGGCATGCCGGTCGCTGTGCGCGTGCGAGGTCAACCCTGCGGCCCATGCCGCGCCTGCCATATACCGATGTCCTTTGCCACCCTGTCTCGCCGCTCCGCCGCCCAGAGCCTAACGCCCGCCCCTATCCCCCCTCTCTGCATCTTGGCAGGTCAACGGTCAACGCCGACGACGTGCTCAATGCGCTGTCGGACATGGACTTCCCGGAGCTGGTGGCGCCGCTCAGGGAGCAGCTGGAGGGTGGGTCCGCTGCAGCGTTGGCGGCAACAGCCCCAGCACACAGCACAGCCCACGCGCGCCGGCGTGGGTTGCGCTGTCCCACCACCCGTCTCCGCCCCGTGACACACCACTGTACACAATCCGCCGCCCAAATGCCGGTTAAATGCCAGGCCCGCGAGTGTTGATCTGGGTCCGCTGCCGGGCCGGAGTGGGGCTGGTAGCCACGCCATCCTCTGGCTGGTATCAGCTGCAACGCCAGGGCCCTCAGGACCCGACCTGGCCGCTGGACCCACGCGGCCACCCACACACCCACGCACGACCCACATTACAACCCGCTGCCCCACCACCGGCTCTCTCTCCGCCCCGCACCGCCCACCGCAGCGTTCAAGGGGGCGGCCAAGGAGCGCAACAAGAACCGGCCCAACAAGAAGCGCAAGCAGAGCGGGGCCGAGGAGCCGCTGGTGCCGCCCGCGGTGGCGGGCGACGACGGCGCCGACGGGGCCGACGATGCCGAGCCGGCGGACGCGCCCGGCGGCGAAGCCGACCTGGATGAGCCGATGCTTGGCGGGGAGGGCGGCGGCGGCTTGATGGCGGGGACGGTGGAGGGGGAGGGGGATGGAGAGCTGGACGGGGCGGGCGTGCTGGGCGGCGGCGAGGCGGAGGAGGACGGGTTGGAGGGGTTGGGGCTTGGCGTGGGGCTGGGCGACGGCGATGGGGTGCTGGGGCAGGGGGAGGGGGACCTGGTGGACAGCTTGCTGGGGGACGGGCCGCCGTGAGGGGATGGGAGAGGGGCGTGGGAGCGGCGAGTGTGTGCGGGGGTTGGTGCGCGGGGGCGCGGCGGGGCTGGAGGGCTGATGCGTTGCGGCGAGAGGGGCGGGCGTGCGTCGAGGTTGCAGGGTCCGGTGGAGGAAGGTCCTCGCTGCCGGTCCCATTACAAGCTGCCGCCGTCAGCTCTGGTCCTGCAACGCAGCAGTGTCCTGCTACAGCCCCACTGGCCAGCGCCGCCGGGCAGGCCGTCGCGCTTCGCCTCTGCAGCTGCAGCGGAGCAGCCGCAGCGCCCGGCCCACGCTCCTTCGGTTGCTCTCTTCGCATGCGCGCACACACGCCAGCACACACCGCCCCAGTACGCGCTCGCTGCCTCATGCTCCCGCCTGCCTACGCGCCTGCCTACGCGCCTGCCTACGCGCCTGTCTACGCGCCTACCCCTACCAAGGACCAACCAACACCAACAGAGCCGCATCGTCACATCTCACAGTTCCACAGGCCCATCACGGCCCGTCCCTCGCACCTGCTCTGGCCTAGCTAGCCTACGCTATCTGCCGCGCAGCAGCACGCACCTGCCCTAGTCTACTAACGCACCCCGCACCCGCCACCCGCCACTCTGCACCCCGCCCTGCTCCCGCACATCTGCACTGCCCACCGCGCTCTGCCGCTCCTGCCAAGCTCTCCCTACCCTCACACGCAGCCACGCTACCGCATCCCATCCGTACTGGCAAGCCAGGGCCCAGGCTCCCGGTGCCGGCAGCCCCTCCCCATCCCAGCTTAGCCCCACTCTGCTGCCACCACTAAGTCCACCCCACGCCACGCCAACCCCGAACCCCACCACCCCGCCCCCACCGCTCAGCCCCGCGCCGCCTCCTGCACCAGCAGCGCCAGCGCCAGCAGCGCCTCGCAGCCCAGCGGCTCCGGCCGTGCCGCAACGTCCCACGCCAGCTTGGGCGATAGGCCCGTCTCAGGGCACGGCCTGGCGGCGGCGGCGGTGCTGTGGCCCGCAAACGCGCCGCCCGCTACGGGGTCCAGGCCCGCCAGGCCCAAGTCCGCCGCGCCCGTCTTGCCCTTGCAGCGCTCGGGCGGCGGCGGCGGCCGCAGGGTGCGCACCGGCTGCAGGCCGTTGGCCCACGCCTGCGCCCCATCCAGCGCCGCCATCAGCTCCAGCGTCGTGTCGTCCAGCCGAGCTAGCCAGCCCGGCCCCGAGCCACACACCACGGCCTCCGCATCCGCGCCCGCGCTCGCGCCCGCCTCCGCCGCCCCCGAGCCAGCGACATCTGCCGCCAAGCCCGCCGAGCCAGCGGCCCCCGGCGGCGGCGGCGCCGCCTCGGCCGCCTCCAGCTGGAGAAAGGCACCCTTGAGGCGGCTCGACAGCTTGACAGCGGCCGGGTCTAAGGGCTTGCCCCGCCGTTTGATGGCTCGCCGCCAGCGCGGCTCCAGCAGCGCGAGGCTCAGCGGCTCCGCGGCGCCGCCGCCCAGCTGCGTGCTGTAGTGGTGGCTGCAGTGCGGCACGCCCGGCGGCAGCGCGTGGCGGCCCGGCGGCGGCGGCAGCCAGCGCGCGCTCAGCGCCAGCGGCCCGGCGGCGGCGGCGGCGGCCGCGAGCGCCGGCGCGGGCGCGGCGGGGCGCAGCGCGCCGCCGGGGCCGGGGTCGGGGCGCAGCAGCGGCGGCGCGCAGAGCGAGCGCAGCGGGCAGGCGGTGCGGTCGGCGTGGGAGCGGGAGCCGCACCAGGGGCAGCCGGGCGCTCGCGGCGTGTGGAGCGGCGCCGCGAGCGCGATGCGGGAGGCGCCTGGCGTCGGGCGGGGGCGGGGGGGCAGCAGGCGGTACAATGGGCGGTGCAGTAGGCGGTGCGGGCACGGGGCCAGGCGGCGTGTGCGTAGGGCCAGGTGAGGTATGCAGGCATCGAGCCAGCGCTGGGAAGCACCGGCTGGAGCCGTTCCGCCAGCGTGCAGGCCGCGAATGGCCACCGCACGCCACGTGCGGGAGGGAGCCCGCAGCCGCGCGTTGGATGCAGCCAGGGGCGGCTGCCAGGGGCGGCGGCGGGGGATGCGGGGGCTGGGGATGCGGGGGCTGGGGATGCGGGGGCTGGGGATGCGGGGGCTGGGGATGCTGGGGCTGGGGATGCGGGGGCTGGGGATGCGGGGGCTGGGGATGCTGGGGCAGGGGATGCGGGGGCAGGGGATGCGGGGGCTGGGGATGCGGGGGCTGGGGATGCGGGGGCGGCGGCTCACCTGCGGCGCGCGCCGCCTGCGCCGCCTGCAGCAGCCCCAGCGGGCCGCCCACCGCCCGCTCTATCAGCTTCAGTCCGCCTACGCCAGCCTGCGCAGGCGGGCAAGCAGGGGGGCAAGCAGGTGGCGGTGGCGGCCCCGCCTTGCAGCAGCCTGGGTGGAGGTGCAGGCTGCAGGCCCGCAGGCCGGGAGACCCAGCCACGCGGCCGCAGAGGCGGCAAGAGAGGGGGCAGGCCGCAGGGGCTCGCCGCTCGCCCCTGCTCGCTGCTCGCTGCGTGCGCCCCCTCTGTGGGCGATCGGCCTCTCTGTGCACCCAGCCCCGCCCGCGTGGCCTGCCGGCCCCGTTTCCCCGGTCCCGCCACCGCGCCCCCCGGGCCGAACACCCCGCGTGTGCAACGACGGCTGCAGCGCACCGGCCGCAGGCCTGCTGCCTGCGTGCCAGGCGTGCCGGCACAGCCCCCGCCCACCGGCCCCCCCGCCGCCGCACGCTGCCTGCTTGCCCGCGTGCCTGGCGCATCGACAGCCCCGCCCCGCGCCCCAAGCGCCCCCGCCACTGTCCGCACCAGAGCGGTGCTGCCCCGCCCAGCCCCGCTCCGCCCCATAAGCGCCCCGCCCCATAAGCGCCCCCGCCGCCGCCGGCCGCACCAGAGCGTTGCCCAGGTCGAACCCGGGCAGCCGCCGGCCGCCCGCCACGGCCGAGGCCGCGGTGGCGGCCGCGAAAACCACCCCCTCCATCCCCGGCAGCCTGGAGCCCGGCCGCGCCGCCAGAGCGCGGCCTCGGTACGGCATGGGCGCCGGCAGCAGCGCCAGGTCGGCGGCCAGCCGGCGGGCGGCGTCGTCAGACAGCTGCTGGGCGCGGCCCTTGGCGGCCTGCGGCGGGCGTGGATGGGCGTTGGGGTTGGGGTTTGGATTGCAAGGTGGGCGCGTCACGGGGCGTTGCCCTTGGGAGCCGCTGCGTTGCGAAGGGCTGGGAAGAAAGTGTTGGCAAGGGGACGTGTTGCCGTGGGCTGGGAGGCGAGGGCAAGCAACGAATGAGCGCGCCCTGATGGGGCGACATCCCACCAACCGCTCCACCAACCGTCCAACCGCAGCCAACGAACCAATCAACGACCTCTTACCATGTCATACGCGATACCCCGCCACGGCCACTCGCCATCCAGGGTGAGGCCGTCGACGCCCCATGTCTCCAAGCCGCCGCCGCCACCGCCACCGCTGCCGGCTGCCGCCGCCGCCGCCGCCGCCGCCGCTGTGGTGACGTCGCCATCGGCGTTGGCGGGCCGGCTGCGTCTAGCCAGAAACGGGTCCTCCGCCGCCGCCGCCGCCGCCGCCGAGGCGCGGCGGTGCTGCAGGTCCGCCAGGCGGCGGCCGGCGAGCCGCGCCGCCAGGGGCATATCGTCCTCGCTCCCAGATCCCGACCCGGATCCCGATCCGGACTCTGACCCGGGCTCCGACGAAACCTCCGACGATGTCTCCGACTCCCAGCCGGCTTCCAGGCCCCAAGCGTCGACTTCACGCCGCTTCCGCCTAGGCCGCCCACGCTCCCTGCCCTCCTCCTCCTCCTCCTCTACCATGCGTGCGCGCTTGCGCGCCCGCTCCGCCTCCGCCTCCGCATCAGCCGCCGGCGGCGACATCACCGCCGGCGGCGGCGCCGCTGGCGGCGCCGCCACCGCCGGTGCCGCCGCGGCGTAGGCGCCCGCGGGGTCCCAGCCCAGCGCCCGGCGGACGCAGGCCGCAGCCTCCTGCCTCCGCTGCTGAGGGCCCTTGTAGCGTAGCTGCTGCCCCCCGGCCGCAGCCATGACGGTTACGGGCCGCAGGCACGGCAGGTGGCCGAGCGCCGCATCGCGGCACACGCAGCACGCGCCGCAGCCCAGCCGCAGGCGCAGCAGCCCCGGGTCGGGCTGGGCCGCGAGCGCGGCATGAGTGGCAAAGCCGCGGGAGATGGCGGGTGGCGGCGGCGGCGGCGCGGCGCCGACGACGTTGGCGGTCGTCAGGGCGTGGCGGATGACGGCCAGGCGGCGGCGCAGGTGGGGTCCTGGCGTAGGAAGGGGACGGAGGGTATGGCATGGGTCAAGAGGTTGCGAGGCGGGCGGGTACCGCAGAGCGCGCCTGAGCAGCGGCGCCGGGCCCAACCGCTCGTTGACCAGAGACGCCGCCGCGGCCGCGACTTGCGCAGCCGGCCCCACTGCCCGCGTCCCTGGCGCCTGGCGAACCGCCCCGCCTAGCGCCGGCCTGGCACCGGCGCATAGCCCTGGGGCGCCACGGCGAGGCGGGCAGCGGCCTCGCCCGGGCTGTGTCTGCAAAGATGGCTGCATAGCTGGCTGTCTGCTAAGCTGCCTGTAAAGCTGGCTGTCAGTAGCGTTTCCGCCGGCCGTTTGTCACACCGACACTGGGCCCGGAAGCTTTGTCCGCACACCCGATCCGGGCAGGGGCGACTGCCCCGCAACTCCACCGACCAACTCCTCCAGCCGCGCCCCGCTACATCGCTAGGAGAGGATTGCGGCGGGGCATGCCGGTAGCAGCAAGCGAGCAACCATCCGCTGGTACATCGCACACGGCCAAAGTCAGGTGTAGCACAACAAGAAAGGGCGCTCACCCGTGGCCGGCAGCAGCATGGCCAGGTCCGTGGCGGCGTAGCTGGCGATGCCGCGCGCCGCGTTGAGCGGCAGCGGCGCCGCCGGCCCCGCCAGCGCCAGCAGCGTCAGGTCCACTGCCGCCGCCGCCGCCTCCGGCGACTGACACACCCGCAGCGGCGGCCCCAGCGGCAGCCCGGCGGCGGCGGTGCGCAGCACGGCCACCGAGCCGTGCGCCCGCAGCCCGACGGCGAGACCGGGCAGCGGCGGCGGCGCGCCCAGCGCGGCGGCGGGCAGCGTCGCAGCCCATAGCTGCAGCGGCGCGATGCCGTGCAGGACCCGAGCGGCGGCGTCAAAGACGCCGCCGCCGCCGCTGCTGCCGGGGCCGCCGCCGCCGGCGGTCCCGGCGGCACCGCTGTGGCGGTGCTGTCCCTGCATGAGAAAGCGGAAGAGTCTGCTGCCGTCGACGATCGCGTTGCCACCCAGCGTCAGGTGCGAGCTGGCAGGCCGTCGCGACAGCAGCTTGGCCGTGAGCGGCCGCTGCGCCTTGACCGGCCGCTGCGCCTGATCCCCCGCGCCGAGAGGCGGCGGCGGCGGCGGCGGCGGGGCGACGAGGACGCGGGCCTCGGGCCGCACGGCCAACGTGCGGCCCAACGCCCGGATGCGGCTGCCTCCGGGAAACTCAGGGCCGCGCAGCAGCAGGCCCACGGGGAAGGCCAGCCGGGCTGCGCCCTCCACCAGCGGCAGCGTCGCGTGGGGCAGCTGCGGGGTGGGCGGTGAAGGAAAATAATTCGTGACATCGGCCCCCGCAGGAGGAGTGGAGCTCGGATCTCCTCTACACATCGGCAAAGCGGGCGCGCCAGGGTGCTGACTGACAGACGGATGGGCGTGTATGTCAGGGACGCGATACGGCAGCTGCGGCAGTGATCCGTACGCATGCCTTGCAGGGTTCTGCAGCCCTGCAGGCAAAGGCGGGCGAGACTCGCAACAGGCGGCCTTCAGCCACCAGCCACCAACGTGCTAGCTGCGTACCTGGCCCCAAGGGTGCCGCAGGCTGTGCGCGGCCGCCGCGGTCCACTCGCCGGGCCGGTACGGCAGAATGTACGGCGCGCCCGACTCGAGCACGCCACGGTAGTACGACACGGTAAGGCTGGGCTGCGGCAGGCTCCGCACGACCAGCCGCGACAACAGCCGCCGCAGCTCCATCTCCGGTACGGCAGCCCTCAGCTGCTCGATGACCCGGTTGCCGCCGCCGCGCAGGCGCCGCCCGTCCGGCCCGATGCGCAACGCCGCCGCCGCCGCGGCCACGGCCGCCGCCGCGGCGGCGGCGACGTCGGCGCTGGGGCCGGCGAGGCCGGCGGGTCCGCCGGGGCCGGCGTCGAGGCGCGGGGCCTTGCGGGGCCGAGCGCCGGACGGGGCCAGCGGCAGGGCGTTGCTCTGCCAGCGCCGCCCAGCCCAGTCGTCGTCGCGGGGGTCGTAGCGCGGCCTGCCCGGCGGCAGGTACCTGCGGCGGACGGGACCAAGGAGGGGTCAGGCGGGCAGGCGCGTCGTCGGGTCTTCGTCTCCTGCCCCTCCAACGCAATAACGAGCACCCAACCGTAACGGTGCGTCCCCATGGCCCTCCCCTCCCCTCCCCCGACGCCGGCGCACCTCCAGGGGCGGCAGCGCAGGTCGCGCGACACGCGCGCCAGCGGCAGCTCCTCCCGATCGTCGGGCTGCGCTCCTGCGGCCGCCGCCGGCTGCGGTGCGGGCGCTGCGCCGGGCAGCTGCAGCTCCGGCACCAGCGACGCGGGCAGGCCCAGCAGCACTGGCCGGCCCTGGCCACCGCGGACGGCGCCACTGCCGCCGCGGCCTTCGCCGCTGCGGCCGCGGCCCCGGCCTTTGCCACCGCGGACGCCGCCACCGTCGCCACGGACTGCGCCGTTCCGGTCCAGGTCGTCACCACCGCGGTCGCGGCCGCGGCCCCGCCCTTGGGCGCTGCGGCCCCGGCCGCGGCCGCGGCCCCGGCTTTCGCCGCCTCGACTGCGGCCCCGGCCCCGGCCGCGGCCTTCACTGCTGCGGCCCTGGCCTTCGCTGCTACTGCTGCTGGGGCCGCTGCCACCGCTGCTGCCGCTGCTGCGGCTCCGGCGTCTCCCCCCGCCTCTGCCTCTGCCCCCGCGCCCGGGCGCCCCGGCCGGCGCCCCCTCCGTGGGCCCCTGCTGCCGTGGGCCGCCCGCTGACGCCTCCTGCGGGCCCCCCCGCTGCCCCTCCTCGTCCTGCAAGCCCGGACCCTGCTGCTGCTCCCGCTCCCTCATCCGTTGGTCCCGGCCCTGCGGCGCCTCCAGCTCCCGGCCCCGGCTCTGCCCCAGGGACGCCGCGCCGCCGCCCTCCTCCTGCACCCAGTCGCCACCCCAATCCCACAGCTGCGACTGTGGCTGAGCGCCGTGCAGGGGCTCGCCCGGCCCGGCCCAGGGGCCCGGCCCAGCATCCGAGCACGAGCGGAGCTTCCGCTGCGAGCGGCCCTCCGCATCCGCGGCGCCGCCCTGGGGCCCTTCCTTGGGGCCGGCCGCGTCCTCCCGTTGCGGCTGGCCCGAGGCGATCGCCTGGCTCAGCGTCCGCTGTCGCGTTCGCTGGTATCTGTCGCCGTGGGCCGTGGGTACTTGCGTCAGCGGCGCCGTGCCTGCCGAGGGGCCAGCCGCCGAGCCATTCGGCGGCGCCTTCCTGTTGGATGGGCTTGCCGCGGAAACCCGCGGCCGCGCCATCTCATCTGACGGGCTGGCCGCCGATCCCCGAGGCGGCGCCGTCCCATAGGAGGGGCCGGCCGCCGAGACTGTCGGCGGCGCTGCTCCTTGCGCGGTGTCCGCCGCTGAGCCCTGTTGCGGTGCCGGCTGTTGCATTACTGCATGACGGCCGGAGGCTGATGGCGGTCGGTCGGGCGCCGGCGGTCGCAGCGGCATGGCCGGCAGCGGCTGCGACCGCGTGGCTGTCGCTAGGAGGGACGCCAGGAGGCTGGGGGGCGCTGGAGCTGGAGCTGGAGCTGGTGCGACCGCACCTGCATTGGCGGCTGGTGCGGCGGTGGCCAGCGCGGCTGTGGTTGGAGCAGCTGCGCCCGTGGGGGGCGGCGCAGGCGCGGGATGCGGGTGGCCGTCGGTGGCGACCGCAGCGGCAGCGCCCGGCTGAGAGCCACCGCTGCCATGGCCGCCGATCACAGGCTGCTGCTGGTCAGCTGGGCGCGCGGGGAAGTAGAACGTGGTCAGTCTTTCACCGCAACTGGGGACGAGCATGCCGACTGACACACCTGCAGCACGCTCCTTCTTCCGCGGCTTCTGTGCCTCTTTGCTCTCGCGACGCTCCTTGTCCTCCTTATCGTTCTTGTCCTTCCCTTCCTTGTCGCTCTTGAGCCGCTTCTGGGGCTTTGCATCGTGCTCGCCGGCGGCGTCCGCACTATGTTCGCGCTTCTTTGACATGCTATAGCTGCGTCTTCATGCAAAAAATTGACAAGGCGCGTGCAGCAGCCGTTCAGTCAGCAGCTATGTGAAATGTGCGCAACGCGCTTAATGTCAAACCGAGAGACAACATAGTTATACACTGTGGGGATTACAGCAACCCGACCTATTGTTTGTGGGGCACATTGCGCCGCCCACCAATGGCCCAGCTGTCGTCACTCATACCCGGCACGGCAGCCCCGCTCGGCCCCCGCTCGCCCTCATTCTGCTACGCCTACATGTCCTACACAATTTGTCTCAGTTACACTCGTAGACTTTCATTTGAATTATATCTCTACAAACCCCATACTCCATAGCGCACGCTTGTTTGTTGGGCAGGGTTGGGCTCGGCCCCCGCCGCGCAGCCACGGGGTTGGGTGACTTGGCCTTGCCTTGCGGCGGGACGTCATCCGAGGTGGCGCCAATACTGAAGCGCCTAGCAAAAATCAGCATTTTTGGTGACTTCGCTAGCCTTGGGCCGCCTGAGGTCACCCAGCCCCGTTGACTTCAGTCCCAAATGTACTACACGTCGGGTGAGCAAGGAAAGGGGAACCAGCTGCCTTCCCACGTCCCCAGCGTCCTAGTCTCTTGTTTTACAAAGCTTGGAGTGCTGAGTGGCTATCTAGAGGAGCCATTGTTGCTCAAGGCAGTGTCCGGCCGGCGGAACAATGTGGCTGGGGCATGCTGCTGAGTGAGCGAGGGAGGCGTATATACATACATGTACATACATGTATATACATGTACGCCGCAAACGACCATCCGACCAGGTAGAGAACTAGCTAGCAGACCACTACGCACAGCGGTAGCGCAGGGCACGCCGCCAGCAAGGGCGGTCCCTTTGCTGCGGACCGGCACTACGACTACCGGTAACGCGTAGCTAGCATTGCCTACACCACACGGCCAGGGCCGCCGGCTCGCTCGGTCGTACAGCCAAACCGATCCTTCTGAGCAGGCAACGCCGCCAGACCGCAGGGACGGGGGCTGCCAAGCAACCAGCGCTATCTGCCCCGACCAGGAGCCAATCGAGAGCCGCCGCCACCGCCGCCACCGCTACTACCTAGCACCGCCTGCCACCGCCACAGCACGGCTGCTGCAGGCGCATGAGTCAGCCAGCCCTAGCGCGGCCTCCCGTCCCACCGGCTTGCGACGCAGCCGCCCCTGCCGCCCCTGAGGCCCCCGGAGCTACGCGAGGAAGCGCTTCCCGCGGCACTGACGGACCCGCGCGCCTTCTCCCACCGCCGCCACCCGCACTGCAGGCGCACAGCCGCGCGGCGGCCTGCCCCGGGTCCGACTAGTGCGACGCCGTTGAGCCGCCGACGGCACCGCCGCCGCCGCCGTCGTCACCGCCCTGCGCGCTGTCGGCCGAGCGCCGGCCTACGCTGGGGCTGCTCTCCCGCAGCAGCCCGCTGCCCCTCACGCTGCCCCGCACGCTGCCCTCCAGGCTGGGCGAGCCGTTCTCAGCGATCGACGCCATGCCCCGGCCGCCGCCGCCGCCAGAGCCGCCCGGCGCCGGAGGCGG
>BDDC01000473.1:36762-52498 GCA_001662425.1 Chlamydomonas sphaeroides
ACGGCGCCGTCAGGCGAGCCGACGGCGGCGGCGCCGTCGCTGGCCGCCATGCTATCCATCGACCGCCGCTGGCGGCCGCTGGCGGCGGCGCCGTCGCCATCCATGTCCTGGCTGCCCCTGCCGCCGCCACCGCCGCCGCCGCCGTACCAGTCAGGGTGGGCGGCGGCGCTGCGGCCGGGCCGCCGCTGCTGCTTCGGCGGCGCCGACGCGACGCGGCCCGGTCCCGGGCTGCCGCCTCGCGGCCGCGGGTGCTGCGGCTCCCGGCCGCTGGGCGCCAGGCTGGCGGCCGCCGAGGCCGCGTGCGAGGCATGCGCCGTACCGCCGCCGTGGCCGTGCTCCCGCCCGGCGGCGGCAGTTGCGTGGGAGCTGGCGTGGTGCAGCGACCGGCCGCCCGCGCCGTGACCGTGACCGTGACCGTGACCGTGACCGGGGCCGTGACCGGGGCCGTGGTGCGATGAGGAGGCCGCGTGACTGATGCGCCGGCTGTGGTGCGGCCCCTGCCCGTGACCGCCCTGGCCGTGGGTGAGCCCGTGACCGCCCTGGCCGTGACTCAGCCCGTGGCCGTGAGCGCTGGTGGCGTGGCTGGACTGGTGGTGGTACGAGCGCGAGTGCGGAGCGGAAGCGTCGCCGCCGTGGCCGTGGCGGCTGCTGCTGGCGGCGCGGGGGCCGGCGCCGGGGTGCGGCGATGCCGCGCCGCAGGTGCCGCGCCGCGATGACGGCGTGCGGCCGCGAGGCGTGAGCCGGCCGCCGACGGCGGCGGCGCCGTTGCCGGCGGCGCGCAGGCCGACCGTGACGCTGGCGACGTCGTCCTCGTCGGCGGCTTCGGGCACGGCCTGCTCCTCAGCGTCTGGATCCAGATCCGCATCGCGCCAGTGCTCCGGATCCTGCGAACACGCCACGCGCGCTTCATCCAGCAGCCGTCATAATGGGGTGATGCTGGGGTGACATCGTAAGCCGGCAAGCCCCCGTTCACCCTTGCTGGCTAGCCCTGAAGGTCGAGCTCGCTATCGTTTCAAGCCCACATGCAGGTTCATTAACATGAATCTTTTCATCATGTGCATACGTACGTCCAGGTCCATTTACATGATTCATTATCGTTTAATGCACATATGCCAACACCGACGATGTACCCACCGGCTCGTCCTCCAGATCCAGGTCGCCGTCCTCGGAGTCCTGCTCCGCCACGTCATCCATGGACAGCGCCGCAGCCAGCTCGCGATGCGTAAGCAGCCTGCTGGCCAGCAGCCGCACCTGGGGTGTGGTAGGGGAGGGGAGGAGGGGCGCATTATGGGAGAGAGGAAGGGCACGGGAGGGGGGAAAATGTCGGCAGGAGGTGGCGCTGCCTCGCCGGAAGCCCACCAGAGAGCACACTTGGAGGGAGCGCCGCGGAGGCACACGGCCGGGCAGCGAGGCGTCGCGGCGTGTTGCAGAGCTGGTAGCGGGTCCGCGACGCGACATGACACACAGCGACACGACGTGCTGCGCGCCAGCCAGTGCGCACTGCCGCGCAGCTGCGATGAGAGCTCAGCGGTAGAGCACGCTCCGAGCGAGCGATGGAGGGCTTGGCTCGGGAGCTTGGCGGCCGAGCGGCGGCCAACAGCGCGGCCCATCGCCGCCCTTCTGTTCTATGACGTCGATCGCGGTGCATGCTCATTGGGTGTTGCTACCCTGACGGCGCGCGTGAAGCACGGCACCGTGCATCAAAGCGCGTTGCGTCGCGGCTCACCGTGGCGCTGAGCTTCTGGTCGATGATGTCGACCTTGGACTCGAGCGTCTCCACACGAAGCCGCGTCTCCTGCGGGGAAGCCGGTTCCCGGGAGGGTTGTGTAAAATGGGTAGAGGCTGCGAGGGCAGTGCCGACGGTTCCAGTGCAGGCAACATTCCAACAATCCCAAGCTCCGGGAGGCGGGGCGTACCGAGGGGGTAGCGAGCTAGTCATTCGCGAACCGAGCCAGAAGCTCGGGCCCAAGCCCCGGGAGGCGGGGAGGCACGTTGGCAGAATGGGTGGGATGCGTTCCAGGGGCCCGTTGCTAGCATGGGCGGCAGGGAAGGTAAGGGTGTACGCAGGCAGCTACGCGACGGGGCAAGCGAAGGCGCGGCGCTGCAGCGCTGAGTTGAGTTTGCCCAGCGACCCGACCACCCTCGCATCCCCTCCGTACATCGCGAGCCGCCGCCCGCCGTGCGTCACGCAACGCTCCGAGACGCTCGTAACACCACGGTCGGCCTCCGCACCCCTCCGGATGCTGCGCGCGCGTGCCAATTAACGGCCGCCCCACGACATCGTTGGATGATGATTTGCCCATTCGATGTGTACTCTATATGTTGTGCCATGACGATATGTACATGCAATCAGCCAGCAGCCATCCGATGCGCACCTGCTGCGCGTTTGCAAGCAGAATATAATAAAGAGTCTATATGATTTGCCGATACGTAGTATGTAATGGCAATCGATGCACACCTGCTGCGCGTTCATGACGCTGCTCTGCAGGTTGCTCATGCCGCTCCACACGGAGCTGAGGTTGATCTCGTACGTGGACCTGGGCGACACCTGGGGGGGGGGCGGGGGGGCGGGCGGGGGGAAGGGGACAGGCACACAGGAGGCGGGGGGTGGCCGTGAGGCGCGAGGCACAGGGCTGTACAGGGCTCAGTTTGAGCGAGGGAGCATGCGAACACATGCGAACACACACAACACAAACGTGTGTTTCAGGGTGTATGTATGTTTGCTGGACACACACAGCCGGCACCGCAGCCGCTAGATGCAAGGCTGCCGAGCACAGGACCTGCAAGGCTGTGAGGGGCGGGCTGCGGCCGCTCCGCCAGCCGCCCCTGCGATGATCACCCGGTCAGCACGGCGGCGGCCGCCCGACCCAGGCCCAGCCTCGGTCACGCACACGAGTCTGGGCTACTGCTAGAACATCTTGAGAATGTCGTACGCTGCGTACGGCACGCGCAGAAGCACTGACACTCCAGCCGCAGCACCCATCGTGCACATACAGTACGCAACAAACGCACGTATCCAGGAAAGTGTATGCGCCAAGCGGCCGCAGCGCCGCTATCGCCGCTGCTGCCCACCTTGAGCACGTGCACGAAGTGGGGCGCCCAGTGCGGCCGCATTACTAGGCTACAGCATACGTGTGAAACTATCAACACACACATATATATGTGTATGTACACGTTGATACCTTTACAAAAGACAACGGCCATACCCCACCTTGAGCACGTGCACAAAGTGGGGCGCCCAGTGCGGCCTCATGAGCCAGCGCGGCAGCGTGCTCTCCAGCTCGTCGATGACCTGCGGGGTTGAGAGGCGAGGTAACAATAATGATGATAATACTGACAGCAACAGAGAGGCATAGGGCAGGTGGGTGGTGTGAGATGGAGTGATGGACCACCGCCTCACACCCCCACCTGTGCATTGAGGATGAGGTAGCGGGGCCAAGGTGGGGTTGCGCCATGTAAATCTTCATATCTATACATCATGTATGACAGGCATCATGTATAGATACAGATCGACACAGATACATATCTAGATACTTGGAATTGCAACTAGAAATGGCGCAGCCCCACCTCTGCCTTGTAGATGAGGTAGCGCAGCCCCTCGTCGGCGTTGACCCGGGCAAAGGCCGCCGTCATGAGCGCTGGAGATGAGGGGGAGAAGGGAGGCGGGGCAGGCGGCGGCGTTGCGGGACACGTGGGTGGGCGGCAGTGGGCGCCGAGCGAGGGGCGGCGCGTGTGTGTGGGTGTGTGGGTACCGGAGCTGCGAGCTGCCCCGGATGGCATGGATGCCCCCCACAGAGCAGCGCCAGCGCCTAGCCAGCCAGCCAACCCTGCCTTCGCACCCATCAGCTCTATCTGACAAGCGGCAGCACCGCCAGCATGGGCTCATAGGCCCGCGCCCGCACATTTCATACATACGCATGTGTATTACATACTATTTGTGAATATACATAAGCCGCAATAGAAACTAAAACTGTGTAAAGCGCCGTCACGTGTTTCGCACCGATCATGATGTTGAGCAGCAGCACCGCCACCATGAGCTCATAGGCCATGAACAGCACCATGGCTAGCACCGGGTGCGTGGAGCTGCGGGGGAAAGGAAGGGGAGGAGGGGGGAGGAAGGGGAGGAGGGGGTAGGAAGGGGGCCGGAGGGCAGGGGGGGCGGTATGGCGGCTCGGGGCGGGCAGGCGTGGGTGGTAGCCAGAACCGCACGGATGGCCGGGAGGCTGCGTGGCGAGAAGCGGTGGCTGGAGGGACATGTACGGAGCCGCGCGCTCGGCCGGCCGGGTGGCTGCCGACGCAGGCTGCGCCCTGCAGCCGACCTCGCGGCACGTGCGTACGGCAGCGCGCACGTGATGTACGGCAGCGCGGTACGGCAGCGCGCGCGGTGCGGCAGCGCGGGGCTGTCTCACTTGTACAGCACGCTGTAGTCAAACATCTGCAGCATGTAGGCAAACATGCTGGCGAACGAGTGCCACAGCGTCGCGAAGTCGGAGAAGTCGTCGCGGTCCTGCCTGCGGGCGTGTGGGGGAGGAAGGACGGGTGGCGTGGGGAGGGGGCACGCGGGGCGCTGCGTCGGGCGCTGCGTCAGACGCTGCGTCGGGCGCTGCGTCAGGCAGGTGGGTTTGGGGAATCTCCTGCCGGCCTGCGCGCTAGGTGCGCTCACGTACACGTGGCAGCGCGCTGTGCGACCATGCATGGGAGGGTAAGGGGGCCGCCGGGCGGTAGGTGTGAGGCGAGCAGAGGGGGCGAGGCGCTGAGGCGGTGCCGCGGTGAACCAGGCGCCGCGCCTGCTGGCGCACCACAGCATACCACACAATAATGACACAACGACGTTATATATTGGCATGGTGGTATGCATGCATGCATGCATGCATGCATGCATGCATTCGAAAGTAATGAACCTGCGCGGCGCGGGCCTGGCCTCTGCCGCCGCACCTGAACAGGCAGTAGAAGGCAAAGGCGAAGCCCAGCATCACCAGCCCCACGAAGGTGAGGAAGGTGCGCAGCTCCCCCACCACGATGCGGACGGTGTCGTTGAAGCCGCCGCGGGTGGGCGTGAGCACCCTGCAGGGGGAGGATAAGGGGGAGGGGAGGGAGGGGAGGGGGAAGGGAAGGGCGCAGAAGGGGAGGGAGGAATCGGAAATCGGGCGGAGGAAGGGCGAGCGGGCCCTTGCGGTGCCTGCGCTACGTGGCGGGCAGGTCCGTGACGGAATGGCGGGACGGCGGGTCGGCGAATTCGGGTCCGCGCGACTGGCGTCCAGCTGCTGGTCCGTAACGCATATAGCTCATGCGATGAAGTACGTACGTCAATCACACAACGACATTACGACATTATAAGCATGCAGAGAGGGCTCAGCACACACCAGCGCGTCACTAAACCGGGGCGTGCCGCTTGTGGGGTGGTTCTCTATTTCGGCCCTAACCGTTGAACGCACCTGGCGTAGTAGTGCAGCTTGGTCCACAGCAGCACGTGCTGCAGCGCCAGCGCGCCGCTGAAGGCGGCCGACGTGGGCAGCGAGCCGCACCGCAGGTGCACCGCCCACAGGCCCGCGGCCAGCAGGTAGGACACCACGTCAGCCAGGTTCCACAGGTTGACCCAGGCGATGCTGCAGAGGGGGGCGCGGCGCGTTTGGGCAGCAGCCATGACGAACGACCGGAAGAATATGATGGCCGTCGTATGAATGTGAAACGTGCGTTTGCAGGGGTGTCGAGTGGGCGGGACAAGGCGTCCGCCGGGCTCCACAGGTCGAGCCAGACTCCCAGCTAGGGGTTGTTGCTCCGTTGCAAGGGGATACAGGGGATATGCTATGCTACATGCTATGGATACAGAATCGTCTGCAGAGGGCTTCAGGTCAGGCTGAGCCGTCGACTCACAGCTAGGGGCCGTTACCCGCAGCAGACACGCATCGCAAACAGCCGCGTCACCCGCATCCGTCACGTCCGCCACACCCAACCGAGCCCGCTCATCACATCCGCCACATCCCGCCGGACCCACCCTCTCACCGCTCACCCTTGCACCGCCAGCGTGCAGACCTCCATGTAGAAGAACGGCAGCATGGCCGCCACCGCGCCCGCACTGGCCAGCAGCTGACCCAGGCCGCGGGGGGTGGCCGCCAGCCCCGCCAACGCCGACCAGTCCATAATGTCCAGGAAGCGCGCCCGGCACTCCTCGCCGTCGGCGGCGGCGCCGGCGCCGCTGCCGCCGGGCCCGCCGCCGCCGGCGCGGAGCGCAGCTGCGGCGGCGTGCAGCACGTGGAAGATCCGCGCGCCGGCGGAGGCGCCGCCGCCATCGCCGTCGAAGAGGCTGGCGGCGGCGGCGGCGGCGCCGCCGTCGGCGGCGGTGGGGCTGTCGACGTCGTCGCCGTCTCCTAGCAGCAGCGAGAAGGCGCTGTAGCAGGCCAGCCAGGCGGCGTAGAAGAAGAACTCGGCCAGCAGGAACTGGCGCGCCCAGGAGTGCCACTTGAGCGCGATGACGGCCTGCGGGATGGGGGCCGCGCAAGGGGCCGCGAGCGGCGCGGCAGGTCGGGCGCACCGTGGCGGCGGCGGCGGCGGCGGGGACGGCTGCGAGCCGGCAGAGCGGGGCCATGACGCGCGGGCGGGCGTTGCGCCGCACGCGCGTCTTAAGCAAAAGGTGGCAGGCGCCGCCCGAGGCAGCAGGGCCCAGCTGGGAGCCAGCCAGCGGCCGCGGGCGCACGACGCCCGTCGGCAGCCCAGCGGACCGCCCCGTCCGTCCCCCGAGCACCAGCGCCAACCCCAGCGCTCCCTCCCGATGCGAGCAAGCGCACCGCGTGCCGGGGGACGGGGCGCGTAGGGGGCTCCGGCCCTTCTGCCGCCCTACCCTTTTTCAAATCACGGCGGGTTAAGCCCGCTGTACCTCTACTTCTATTTCTGTTCTGTGTCTGGTTCTCGCAAGCGAGCAGTAGCGCACCTGCACCGCCGGCAGCGCAAACACGGTGGGCGGGCAGCCGTGCACCCGCAGCCGCGCCAGCAGCGGCCGCAGCAGACCAGCGGGCCCGGGCGAGGCGGCGTCGTACAGGTTGACCACATGCGCCTCCACGCTCAGCGTGGACTTCCAGCCCGTGCCCTGTCGGTTGGCAGGTGGTTGGCGGTTGGTTGGAGGTTGGTTGGCGGTCAGTTGACGGTTGAATGCCGCGCCGCACCGTTCGACCGCACAGATAGGCGAAGACAAGGGGCAACCGCGCTGGCTGGGCATCCACGCGCTGAGGGCGGGTTTGGGAGGGCTCCGGCACACAAGAGGAGGAGGAGGAGGGGGCGCCGCACACCTGCCGCCGGGCGCGGCCTGGCCGCCGCCGCCTCACCCGCACTTTGCCGCCCGCCTCCATGAGCCGCTCCATCCACAGCTCCTTGAGCCCCGGCGGCTCCGCGTGCTCATGACCCAGCACCAGGAAGGGCTCTCCGCCAAAGGCCCGCAGCGCCAGGCCGTCCGCCACCTCGAACTCGCCCAGCTTCACAACGCCTGTTGTGGGGGGCAGGGGAGCGGGAAAGAGGAGGGGAGCCGGTACACGCCCCGGGGTGCAAGGCCGAAGCACCGAGCCGCCGTTCTCGCCGGCGCCTAGTGTCCTCCCCGATGAAATGCGGCACGTCCCGTGGCATTCACACCGAATCATGATGCACTGTATGTAACACTTTACGTACATCATTGTTCATCAAAGCATCATGTGATCGCCCCTCACCCTCCTCCTCGATGAACTGCAGCACGTCCCGCGGCTTGGCCTCCAGCAGCTCCTGCACCTCGTACGTCTCCGCCTCGTCCACGTGGCCCGCGCCGTCGCCGCCGCCGCCCAGCATGCCCTCCCCGCCGCCGCCGCCCTCGCTGCCGCTGCCGCCGCCCTCGCCCTCGCCTCCCTCCCCTCCGCCGTCCTCCTCCGGCGGCTGCACCAGCAGCGGCCTCAGAAGCGAGCCGCCCTCCAGGTCGTCCAGCGCGCGCAGCTGCCGGGTAGGGATTGGATAGGTTTTAGTGAGGCATCTTAGTTAATGTCAGCTAGACCACGACTTACATCAACAGCTCAAGTACCGGTAAACCCAACTAGCCCTCAGAAGGACCCCAAGACCATCCGCTGAAACATATCGCAAGTACCCTGTTAGCTTTTGTCGTCGTCCAACATACCTCGTCCAGGATGTCAGGGTGGATGTTGATGTTGCCGGCGCTGCTGCCGCGGCGCAGGCCGTAGGGCTGGCTGGAGGGCGCCCTGGAGCGGTGCGAGGCGGCGCGGTTGATGGGCGCGGCGGCGCAGGCGGCGGCCAGCGCGGCTCCATCCAGCGGCGCGCCAAAGCCGGCGCGGGGCAGAAGCAGTTGGCTGGAGGCGGAGGGCGAGGAGCGCGAGGCGGAGGAGCGGCGGGAGAGGCGCGGCGAAGGGGAGAGGGAGGGCGAGCGCGCCGCGCCGGCGGCGGTGGTGGCGGAGCGGTAGCGCTGCGGCGGCGGACTGGCGGGCGGCCGGGAGGGCAGCGGCCCTGGAGGCGCTGTTGAGGCGGCGGACAGCGGCTGTGAGCCGTGGCGGTGCGCGCGGCGCGGCGGCCCGCTGTGGCCGTGGTGGCCGGCGTGGGTTGGGTGGGGCTGGTTAGGGTTCGTGTGGTGATGGTGGTGGTGGTAGTGGTGGTGGTGCACGGCGCTGGCGTTGGGGTGGGGCGAGGGGATGTCGGCGCCGGGGTGCGGCGGTCCGGATGTGGTCGCGGCGACGGGCGTGCCGAGCTCGTCCGGCGACGCCAGCGCTGCGGCGCCAGCCTGCGCGTCGGGGTCCTCAAAAGCAGTGTGCAGGTGCGCGGGGTGCGCGGGGCCGTGGCCGTGGTCGGAGGAGGATGAGTCCATGGCGCGACGCTGGCCGTCTGGCACGGGTGCGACGGGCGGTTTGCGGCGTGAGCCACGGGGTCGGGGAGGGCGTTGGCGCGCTCCTCACGCCTGACACATCGCTGCCGTCGCGCAAGCGCGCATAGCTGCGAGCTGCAACGCGCCTGGCTCGCTGTCGCGGATGCAGAATCCGGCTCACAGGCACCGAATGCAGCTTCTTGATGCCGATGCGCCTTAGGCGTACAGTTCTATATGTGTGTCTTAGTATGGGTGTTGCGTTCTGAGGTATGCAGCTCAGCCGAGACACGCGCGAAATGCTCGCAGACGCAAGCGAGTCAGGTGCAAGCTTCTAATCAAACGGAATTAAGCATTGCTGTGCCTCTTGGGAGGCCCAGAGCACAGAACTGCGCATTCGCTGGCCCAACGCCCGCGACTTTGCGCGCCTGTGCCTGCAGCTGCCAAATGCCTAGACATTGCTATCAACAAGAGCTTTGAGGCATATCTGCGCAAACGGCAGCTAACAAGCGGTGTGCTGACCCGGGGGTCGCTGAGGCCGCTGGCGGCTTGCTTTCTGCGACTCGCTCACACAGGCTTACACCTGCTTTCCCTCCACGCCGGTCCTCGCGCTCTTGATCTGCCCACATACTCGCCAAGTCGACCGGCAGGAATATGGCAAGGCCCGGCGCTTGACGACGACGAAAGATCCCGTCGAGACGCGGCAGCTCCCTCCCCGCTTTTTCTCTGCTTGACACGTCGCACAAGCCTGCGCAAGTGCCACTCGCGCCCAAGCTCCCAATCCCACAGCGTCAACATCACGATGACACGTGGCGGCCGCGCTCGCCCTGTCTCGAGCAGTGCGCGTGCGCCCCCTCGCGCACCGTGCCGCCTCCTGGCTTGGCCTGCCCCGTGGCCTGCCCCTGCCTGACCAGCGGCTCGATTGGATAGTAGTGCCAAAAAGCGCGGGGCTGCTGACAAGATACCTAGTCAAGAGCCTGTGACCTGCTGTATGGCGCTCCGCTGCTGCCTGTACCGCAGACACACGTGCACTCGTGCAGCCAAGGAAGGCGAGGGGAGTCGCTCCGAGTTGCAACCATCCATCCCCAAGCACCCCATCCGTGACAGCCGTCGCCCGCCAAGGCGTGGGCTGGCCATCGTGTTTCGAGCCGCCGCAGACGACACGCTGCGGTTTTGCTGCGGTTGCGCCCATGTTCCCCCCCCGTCCCTCATGCGATTGTTGAACCTCGTGGTCCAGCGGCCTCGCCCAGCCCACCGGGCGCCGCCGGCCTTTCGAGCAGCCTCCACGCAGCGCAGCCCTGGCCCGTACACAGGGGCCCGGGTTCAGGCCCACGCCCTCCCCAAGCTGGCCCGCTGCCTCCGCAGCATCGCACGAGAACCGTAACCGCCGCCGGCAGCGCTGGGCCCTGTCCGCCGCTAACCAAGCACAGCCACGCGGCCTGTGGACCCGTCCCTTCGCTGTGGCGGCCCGCCCAGCGAGGCTCCAGGCCGGTTCCTGGCAGCGCACGCAGGCCACCATCGCGAGGCTAGCGGCCACAGGTCTGTTCAGGGCGAGCGCACAGAAACCGTCAACGCGCTTGTGCAAATCGTCGTCGCGAGGCTAATGGCCACATGCCTATCTTAGGGCGGGGCTGCTGCGCTGCTCCCGCCGGGCGGCCTCCTGGCTCCTGCAGCCCTCGCCCTTGCGCCACGACACAACCACATACGAACGTAGGCCGCCGCCGCGCTTGCGTCGCCGGCGCCCGACCGCACTGGCGCGCACACACAGCCCTATCGTGCGGCGGCCGCTGCCCGCGGCCTCTGCCTGTCACCGCACCGGGGCGGGCGAGGCCCTCACGCTGCTCAGCCGCCCGCCTACTGCGCCCTGCCAACGGCGCACAGGGCAGCGAGCAGCGGGCGGCCCAGCCCCGCCCGCCCACCCGCTGGCGCCAGCGTTGGCTGGGCGCCCTGCCTGAAGCTGCCCCCTAACCCCAGTCCTGGGCTGTAGCCGCACGCGCCAAGAGGGCCACGGCGCTGCAGCGGCCGCAGCAGTCAGCTGGCCGAAGCCACGCAGGCCGGTGCGCAGGCCGCGTGCCCCGGCAGCGCTGCTGCCCGCCACGGCGCGCGCGCTAGGGCCCGGGCTGCTGCGAGCCGTCGGGCGCCGCCCGGCGCAGCACCAGCTGGTGGTCTAGCGGCTTGTTGTGTTCCTTGGCCACCTTCTCGGGCCGGCAGCACCACTTGATGGCCACCTTGTCCAGCGCGGCCTCGTAGGAGGCGGCGGCCTGTCGGGGTGGAGGAGAGGGAAGGCACCATGGGAGTAACGAACTCGTTGCAAGCCTCTGAAAGCAAGCACGGGCCCAAAGCCGCCCGCCCAAGAGGGGAGGGGGTGGAGGGAGCCTTCGCGGCCATGGCTCGCACGCTGCGGGAAGCATGGGCGCGCATGCGGGGTGTGGGTGCACTGCCGCCGCATACCGCACACCGCATACCCAGCGGCTCACGGGTCCGACCAACCGCGCGTCCCAGCGGGTCCCAGCGCAGCACACCAGCACCCCCGGGCTGCACCCATCGAACGAAAGAGTGCAGCGCGATGAGCTCGGGCCGCACCACCAGCCGCGGGTCCGACCAGCCAAGGCCGCAGGACACTGGATGCACCCCATTCCTTGCCCAGGGGGGCTTGAGCCCACCCCATACCGGCACCTGGCCTCCCTTCCGCCTGCCCCCACCTGCGGGTCCGACCAGCCGCCGAACGCCAGGCGCGGGTTGGTGAAGTGCAGCCGCTTGCGCCGCGGCGCCGCCAAGCCGGGCGGGCCCTCGGTGTGCGGCGCCAGCAGCGCGCGCAGCATGTCCGAGGTCAGGCCGGCGGGGATGGTGAGCACGTCGCCGGCGGCCGAGGGCTGCGGCGGCTGCAGCGGGCCGTCGGCGGGCAGCGAGGCGCTGGCGGTGATGATGAGCGGCCGGTCCTGGGGAAACGGGCGTTGGGAGAGGGGAGGGGAGGGAAGGGAGGAGGGACAGAAGCATACGGCGCGTGAGGTTCAGGTGTGGCGGGCTGTCTGACGGCCCTGGTGCGCCGCAGTCGGCCCTGGTGGGGCTTGCAGGCTGCAGCCCCGTGTCACCTTGACGGCCGCCGGCGTGCGCTCGTTGTCGAGGAACGAGTACTCGCGGAAGGCCAGCGGCTTGCCGTTGACCTGCAGCGCGCCCAGGTTGTCCTGCGGGGTGCGGGGCGGCGGTTGCAGCCAACACAGCATGGCATTACATGACGTCATCATCACGAAGGACGATGTAAGTAGCTGCCCGCTGCCCCGCCGCTATGCTGCATCATCCGCACAGCTGTTCCGTATCCTTGCTGCGAGGGCGCATCATGTTGGGAGATGGGGCTGCAACACGCCAGTCGAGCCCGCTCCAGTGCAGCCACACAATAACAAACAGGGTACGGAGCACGGGTATACGCACCAGCTCGATGTGGCACAGGTCTACGCACCAGCTTGAAATGGCTAACCACGCAGATATGTTATAGAGGATACCGGTGCGCTGCGCGGGCACGCACCATGTTGAAGATAAAGTCGGCGGGGCAGGCGGGCGACAGCGGGAAGCGCGTGAGCGGCTCCCCGGGCAGGCGGCACAGCGGGTTCTCAAACCAGTTCTGGATGCAGTAGCACTTCATCTGCAGGACGGGAGGCGAAATGTTGGCGGAGCAGGGGGAGCGAGGGTGTGTGCTGAGGGCTTTGGCCCACCGCGCCGCCCTGGGCCGGTGCCCGCCCATACTTGGCTTGCTGCTTTCCTCTCCATTCTTCACGCTCCGCTCCTTTCCCCTTCCCCCCGTGCCCTGCACTTCACCATATGCATGGTGACCACCCGCTCCAGCAGCCCCGCCCCCGGGCTGCTGGAGAGGGTGCGTGCGTGCGTTTCCCGCTCCCCACACCCCTCCCAAGCACGCGTGCTCGCTACACCATCGACTGCACCTCTTCCCTGCCTGCCCCCGCCCCCACCTTGGGCATGATGACCACGCGCTCCAGCAGCCCCGCCAGCGCAAAGCCGTGCCAGGCGTCCGTCAGCTGCTTGTCCAGCGCAGCCAGGTGGAAGCTGACCATGGCCTGACGGGGAAGGGGAGGGAGAGGGCAGGCGGAGGGCGGTTGCGGACAGCTATGTGCGGCTGGCGGCTGGCTGTGGAGTTGCGCGGCCACTCGTTCCGTGCGCTTCCGGTCTGTAGCACTGCGCAGTGTGCTAGGATACCGTTACACGCGTCGTACTGCCGCGCAGCTCGGTGTCGTGCCATGCGTTGCACGAGCCGGATGCAACGACATCGCGTAATGTGCATACATATAACATGCACAGATATCAGCACATGTGGTGATAATGGCATGCCTGTGAACCAAGGCCTCGCCGCGCACCTCGGTGTCGTTCCACTCGTTGTAGCCGACCGGGTCCTGCCATGGGGGGAGGGGGGACCGCAGGCCGGCGGCGCACGAATAGATAGGCACGTCATGACACGTGTGCGACAGCCCCACACCACCGAGCCGAAAGCCGTGCGGCTGCCGTACCGCACCTCGATGGGCATGACATCGTACGACACAAAGAACGGCTCCGCGTAGTACTCGGGCGGGTCGATGAAGTACCTGCGGCCGGGGGTGGAGGGGGGTTGGGGGCCGGCGGACGCTCAAGCGCTCAAGACCGGCCACGGGCCGCCCTGGCTCCTGGTGGCGCTGGCGCTGGCAGCTGTGCTGGCCCCAAGAATATGAGCGGGCGGCGGGGCGCCGGTACCGCTGCTGTTGCCCCCCTGGTGCAGGCCTCCCTCCGGGCCAACCTAGCCCCGCCAGGCGCCGGCCCGGACGCGCCGCGCCAAGCACCGCCCGGACGCGTTGCATCGCCTTGCGGCGGCGCTCCCTACTCACCGCCCCTCTCCCCCCACCCACTCACTGCTGCTCGCGCATGCGCGTCATCTTGCCCAGGTTGCCGCCCCACACCCAGACGAAGTGCACCTCGAACGGCTTCTCCCAGCCGTGCACCTGCGGCAGGAGGGCGGCGGGAAGGAAATGGGGCACGGCGGGCCTCGGCGCCGGGCGCAGCGCGTGCTTCGCGCGGCCTTGCGCCGCCCTGCCCTGAGCCCGCACAGCCTTGGCCGCGAGACGACTCAGCTCCCCCGACCGCTGGTTCCAGCCACAGTGGCGGCGGGCGGCAGCCGCAGGATGCGGCCCAGCACACAGCACAGCACCGACATCCTCCCCCTCCCTCTCCGCCTGCCCTGCCTTCTGGACCTGGCTACCTCAGGGTGCTCTGGTGCTAGTGCTAGGTCAGGCCTGCCTCGCGCATACACACACGGCCCCCTCCCTCCCTCCCTCCCTCCCCCCCTCCCTTCCCCCTGCCCCTGCCGCCCCACCTTGTGGACCTGGTTGATGCAGTGGCTGTAGCCGTTCTGGAACAGGCTGGCGGGCAGCTGGGCCAGCCTGGTGGCGCCCTCCAGCACCGTGGAGGTGCGGGTCTGGAAGTCCACCACCTGGGAGGGGAGGGCGGGGGCCGGGGGGAAAGGGGCAGGGGAGAGAAGCACAGCGTGACATCAGCATTGCTCCGATGGCAACGACAACACCGCAAGACCAAGGAATAGGCCGTCGAGGGGCGAGCACAGTGGGGTTACGGGTCTGGAAGTCCCAACCTGGGGATGTGTGCTGCAGCGGGAGGCGGCATGGTGCTTGCGGTGGCCTTGTGTGCTGCCAATGACGCGACGGCCGCGGCACGGGTGGCGGCTGACGGGCCCTTGCTTGGCCGAGTGCAGCCTCCCTTACCCCACACATCCCCACCCTGCGGCCCCGGCCCCCACCCGCTCCCACCCGCCGCTGGGCCCAACCCAACCTGGTTGCTTTGGGGCAGCCGCGGCAGCAGTGTCACAAACCCGCAGGACCCAGCGCGAGCCCCGGGCCCCCGGCCCCCCCACCCGCACTCTTGGAACGTGGCCCCCGCCGCGCGCAACCACACACACACGCACCCCCACTACCCTTGCAACCCGGCCCCCGGGCCCCACCTCGGGGTTCTTGCTGAGGTGCTGGTAGAGGCCGTCCTGGTCGTGGTAGCCGCGGCCCTGCATGTCCTTGCGCAGCGAGTACTGTGGAGGGGGGGGAGGGGGGGAGGGGTGTGCGTTGGTTGGGATAAAAGCCCGCCCCGGGGGGGGTGAGGGGTAGGGGCAGCGACAGCGGGATCGGCCAGGGCAGGGGCGGGGCAGCAGGCCTAGCCACATGCAGGCACTCCCCCGCTGGCTGCGTACGGCAGCACGACTGCCGCAGCTTGTTTTGGCCCTTGGGCCGGCGGCGCCAGGCCTCCTGGTCGCTGGCACCGGCGTGCTCTTGGGTCCGTGGGCGTGCCCGCGGGCTGCGCGACCCAGCCGGCCGGCCCCATGTACCCCGTGCTTCTCAGAAGCAAAGGCAGCCACCCCCGCCGCCCTCTGGCAGCGCGCCGTGCACGCCGCACGCACGCACGCTGCCCGTCTGCCCTCGCGCTCACCCATTTGTCGATGAGCGCGCGCCCACCGGGCGTCTGGCGCAGGAAGTAGACGCCTGTGGCAGAGGGCGGAAGGCCGCGGCCGCACGGGGTGTAGAGGCGGGGAGCAGTTGGGTGCAGGCGGGGAGCAGGGAGCAGGGAGGGCAGTGCCGCATGGGGGGACGCACCGAGGGTGGCGCGTGCTGGGCACACAAGGGGGCGGGTGCTTGATGTGGAGAGGCGCAAACCCAGCAGTCCCCCCAGGCCGCTTCGCCCCGGCCCCACCCGTGTTCATGTAGTGGTGCACCGTTATGCCGGCCTCGGGCCCGTCGTCGCCAATGGGGTTGCGCGTGGTGATGGGGTCCATGGACACCCAGTAGTCGGGCAGCGTGTACTTGCTGCGGGGGGGGAAGAGGGGGGGAGGATGGCAGAGGAAGGAGGGGGGCGGGGCGTGAGTGGCGGGGGCATGGG
>BDDC01000474.1:0-16201 GCA_001662425.1 Chlamydomonas sphaeroides
AGGGGGGAAAGGGGGGAAGGGGGGATGGGGGGAAGGGGGGAAGGGGAGGGGGGCGTTGGGAGTTTGAGCCGGAGTCGGCGTGGAGGTGGACTATCCATGTGGGCGGTGTCGCCGAGAGGGGTGCCGCGGGTTGGCCGCCGCCGTGCGACTGCCGCGCCGTACGACATCGCGGGTGCCTGTACAGCTGCTGTACCTGGTTGTGTAGTCGTCGTACCTGTGCACGGGGTGTATCGCGAAGGGGCGGGGCGGGGGACCAGGGAGTGGACGTCAAAGGCAGCCCGGCAACCGAGCACCCCTGCCCTGGCCAGCCTCCGTGAGTCATGTCGTGTCATCACGTGTACACGGCGTCACATGTCACCTCACATGCAGCGGCGCATGCATCAATTGTGCGCTGGAGTTGTACACGCCTGCCCCGGCTGCGGTCGTGGCTCCTCGTGGGCGCTGCCGTCCCGGGACTGGGCCGCGGCGCTGACCTGACCCAAGGCCCCGACAACCCGTCCGTTCCCAAAGCCCGCCAGCCGCGCTGCCGCCCGGGCCCAGCACCCGGCCTCACTCAATGCCCGAGCGCCAGCCGTGGAAGAGGCCATAGCAGTGCAGCCTGCGGGGGAGGCAGGGGGTAGCGGGGGCAGCGAAGGAGGCTTGGAGGAGGAGACAGATAAGGAGGGGGCCGGGCGAGGGAACGCCACGCCACGCCACGTCAAGCTATTTGACGGGCCCGGCGCCTGGCAGCGGGTCGGGCAGAGGTCCGAGAACCCACCCACAGCCATGCACTCCGCCCCGGCCCCACGGCCCCTGAAGCCCCAACGCCCCTGCCTAGCCCCGGGCGCTCCCTGCACCGCCGCCCCTGCTCAGCCTACAGCTACCGCAGCGAAAGCAGATGCACTGCTACACAGCACGATCGTTTATATGCAACAGTATCGCCACGTGTGCCGCTCACACTTCCTGCAGCACCACGCGCCGCTTGAAGATGCCCTGGGGAAGGGGTTGGGGAGGGAGGTAGAAACATGGGCGCGGCATGGGGTGCCTTGCAATCAATTAACCCCAGGACACATGGGGAGAGGAGCACATGATGTGCTACAGGAAGTGGGCTCGGGGCAGGGGCCCGCCGCTGAGGGCTCGGGCAGGGGCTTCGGCTTGGGGTGCGCTGAGGTGCATTGGGGTGCTTCGTGGGTACTGGTTTGGGGTCCATGTGGCTGCACCCGGAGGCGCGCGGCGCTCCCCGCCCCGCCCCTCTTACATGGTGAACAACGCATAGGCAGCGGTACCCGCCTCCTGCGGCCGCTGCCCAGGCACCCGCCCGTCCTCGTGCGGTACCCACCTCCTGCATGACCTCCCACCGTGTAAGTCCCCGGAGCGCACCCATCCCCCCTCATACTCCATGATGTGCCTGTGCGAATTATGTCACATCATGTATCATATCGTGCGCTTTGACATCCGCTGAGGGCCCACCTCCTGCGGCCGGTACCACATGTAGGCTCCCGGCACCTCGGCCAGCCCCGCCCAGCCGCAGGTAGGCACGTCGTAGGGCACCACGAAGATAAAGTGTGTGAAGACGGCGACTGGGGGGCAAGGGGAACGGAGGGAAAGCGTGTGTTCCAGTGTTAGGTAGGACACTATGTGTGTATGCCGCCGTGGCCATGACTCGGGCGGCTGCTGACGCACCACACAGCCCAAGCGCGTGAAGGGAGGGCAAAGGTCGGCAGGGAGGGACAGGGCTGCAGGGTGTGCGGCCATCGTCCCGCCTGCAAGTGCAGCTACGGTGACCGCAGCCAGCCGCATCCCTCTCACGCGTGCCGAGCTGCGCCCTGGCCGAGGTGAGCGCCGCCTTGGCCAGGTTGTCCTCCTCGCACTTGAGCATGTCATCGTTGCAGGGCACGGGCGTGGAGATGACCTGGGGGAAGCGAGGGGGGGCAGGGAGGGCGGGAGTCCCGGTTGCGGCCTCGCGGGGCAGGCACCCTCTCGCCGCAGCCTCTGGCATCCCCCATGCCTCACCCCGCTGCGGTTCCTGCCCAGCGTCCTGCTGCCAAAGCCGCGTCTCCTCCACGCTCCCCGACAGGACCGTGGAACCACACTAAACACACACGCAGCACCCGATTTACCCCTCAAAGCCCCCGGCCCCCCGCACCCGGCTGCGGTTCCTGTCCAGCGTCATGCTGCCAAAGCTGCAGTTGCGGAAGAAGGCGGCATGGCCGTCGGGCTCCCTGAAAATGGCGTCCTCCACGTCCGGCACCTGGGGGGTGGCGGGGGGACGAGGGGATAGAGGGGCGAGTGTGTGCGTGTGGGCCCGTCGGGCTCTCGTCGCACTCGTGTGAAATCAACCCTCCCCGCCTTACGCAACGCTATGATATCGGCCACCGCCGCTCGTCATAGCAATTGAGTACCGCATTATCACCAGCATGGCATAACCAAAGGATGTGACAGCGTTGACGTGGCCTTGTGCAAAGCAACCCACCGACGCGCCTCGACGGCTGCAGCCGCCCGTGTAGCTCATCACGGACACCAGCACCCGCAGCGCCACGTTGGTCGAGTTGAGGCCAAAGCCGGGCGACTTGACGGCGGCAGCCGAGAGCTGTGTGCAGTTGTAGGGCTGGCCCACGGGCGTGGAGCAGGTCTGGATGGGGAGCGGAGGAGCGGGGCAAGGGCAGGGGTCAGGACGGTCAGGGGTCAGAGGTCGGTGGTCAGGACGGGCGCCACGCGCTCCGAGGGTTGGGGGGAGTGGGCTGTGTTGCCGCGGTGTGATGCAGGGCCCCTGCCACGTACCCAGCCCTCCCCCCCGCCCCCCAAACGTGCGGCCCGCCCCGGCCCCCGGCGGCGCCCACACCCACACGAACACACGCACACGCTCCCAGGCCCCGGCGCGGCCGGCCCCTTTCCCCCATCTGCAGCCCCGCCCCCGCCTCACCAGCTGCACCAGCGCGCCGGCCGTCACGGGCAGCAGCTCCGTGTCGTACGGCTGCCCTGGCAGCTCGTACAGGTCCCCGGTGGCGGTGTGCAGCGTCCACCTGGCGGCCGGCGTGGGTGGAGGGGGGCTCGCCCAGGGTACGTGTGGGATGCGTGTGCGGCTGTGTCACCAAGGCTGTGCTCGCTGGGGGGCACATGTGTGTACGGTACCTCGGTGTGCTTGATGTCGTACGGTGCCGTACAACATGCCGGGTGAGACTGACTGACTGAAGCACGCGCCGCAGGCTGCAGCCGCACGCACCGGGGGCACGGCTCCCCCCCACGCCACGCCACGCCCCAACCCCCGCTGGCCCCACCGGTCGGCGCTGTGGGTCCTCTTGGCAGACAGCCGGCCCTGGGGGACAGGAGGCGGCCCCGGGGTGAAGGGGCAGGGTTCGTGGCATTCCTGACACGCTCCTGACACGGGCTTGGGTTGTGGTAGTGGCAGGGCAGGGAGGCGCCCGCGCCGTGGTGTGCAGACGACGGCAGAGGCAGAGGCGGCCGTGCGCACATGGGGGCACGCGAGCCATGGAGCCCCGGGGACCCGGTGAGGAAAGCAAACGAAGCACGATATGAGAGCAGGGCATCAGAGCAGGGCATTAGAGCAGGGTATCAGAGCAGGGTATCAGAGCACGACACCAGAGCAGGGTATGAGAGCAAACAAGGCAAGGCACGACGTAGGAGGGATAGACCCCCGAGCGCCGCACCTCAACGGTCGCCACGGCGGCAGGGGCCGGCGGAGGCATCGGCCTCGGAGGCAGCGGCCGCGGGGCCGGCGACGGCGGCCGCGGCCGCGGCGGCCGCGGCGGCGACGGCGGCGGCGGCCGCGGTGGCGGCAGGGGCCGCGGCGGCGCTGGCGGCGACGGCGGTAGCGGCGGCGGCGATGGTGGGCTGATGGGCTGCGGCGGCGACGGCGGCACGCGCCGCCGCGGCGGCGGGCGGCGGCCCACGACGCTGCCTGGCGGCAGGTGCTTCAGCGGCAGCTGCGCGTCGCCTCCTGCAGCGGAAAGAGGCCAGGCACTCTGGTCAGTGGAAAAGAAAGAGGCAAAAGGAGGGGAGGAAGAGCGGCGGCACGTGGGCTTCAGTGGCAGCCGCGCGTCGCCGTCTGCATGGATGCCATGGATGCCAGGGGCACCAGCCAGGCACGGTGGTTGGGGGGCAGGAGGGGTCAGCAGGGCAGTGCAGCGAGGCGGCAGCTGCGTGCCGCCGCCTGCGCAGGCGGCAGTGGCTGGTCACCGAGCCGGTCCAACGCCAGCGATCAGGCATGTGGTCAGCTGGCCGTGTGCGCACAGCGCCGCGGCGTGGGTTTGAGCAGGGGGCAGGCTGGCCAGGCCGCAAGCGCTGAGGGGCATGGGCCGTACCTGGCAGACATGCCACCGCCAGCAGCAGCGCCAGCACGGCTGCCGCTAGGCAGCTCGGCATGGCTCAGCTGCTTTTCGTGTGGCGGATCAGAGCGCTAGCATGCGCGGGGCGCGGAGGGGCAGAGGTGTTGGGGTGGTGACGATGGATGGGCAGGGTGTTGGTGGCGACCTGCGGGCACGGTTATGAGCGTACGGTGTGTCGTTGCGAGCGGAGGTGCTTCCGTTGACAGCAATCCGCTGCATATGCTGTAATTCTCGTTCAATGCCGATGGCTCCAGCGCCCGCCGCTGACCGCTTGCCTTCTGCGTAGATGTAGGATGCCGCATGAACAGAAGTGATGTGCATATGATGAAAGCAAGTGCAGCGATCGAAAGTTGGAAGCGCCCTTGCACCGGCCGGGCAGGGTCAGTCAGGTTTGGAGTTGAAAGTTGCACAGTGACGAGCGTGACGCGGTTCACTCCTATGGCGTCAGCTTCTCGTGTGGCGCGGTTTGCCGAGACCGGAGAGGCGGGCGGGCGTGGACGAGCGTGTTTCGCCGTTGCTAACAACGCCTACCCAAACAAAATAAAGACGATACTGAGCGTCTGCATCACATCGGCATCGTCGTCGATGAACGCCGGAAAACGAAAGGCGAACAAGCACGATCCGCGCCTCACGGCGCTCCAAGGTGCTGCCTTGCCTGATAAACATCCATGTACAGAAGTACATGTAATCCACTCTACACATTTTTTGGTCACAAACGCACAGGCGCAGACCCATGGGGCACTCCGGAGTGCAGCACGTCTCTCTCCGGCCCTCCAGTCCGTTACCCAACCCTATCGCATACAACGCACAGCAACCGGTCCCGAGCCATGCAATGCTCGTCACTTACTCTACCGCGAGGGTCGCCTGCCCGGCAGTCAATGTGTAGCGAAGGACGTCGCGAGCAGGCGCTGCATGGTCTTCGGCGGGATAGGGAGATGTGCGATGTGTGTGGCCCGTGCAAGGGCCGCAGCCGGTGCGGCCGCGCGGCCCCGAAGGCCAGGGCGGAGCCGTCGCTCAGCCGGTGCGGCCCAGTGTGACACGTGCGGGTGCGATGCGCTATACAAGATAAATTATGGTCAAAGGCATCCGGATAAATTCCGGGGGTGCCGTTTACCATGATGGCCAAGGGCGTCATAAGTCAGATAATTTCAACCCCCAAGGACCAGATTATCCAGATATACAAGTGTGCCTGCTTCCACCCTCGAGGTCTGGCACCCCGCGGCTGGGCATCAGGGACGGTGGCTGCAGGGACGGTGGCTGCGTAGGCGTGGCCAAGAACGAGTATGCGTGAGCAACTTGCGCATTTGATGCTCGACCACCATGCGGATGGGGCCCATGGCGCCGGGGCTGGCGGCTGTGTGCTGGAAGACGCCAACGGCTACGCCCGCCACCGCACCTGCCGCCGACTCAGCGTTCCGCCCGAGCGGCCTCTCCGCGGCTGTGCCGGCGGCCAGGAGGGCGAAGGCGAGGTTGGGGGAGTCGCCGACCTCTCGTTGCCAGCAGGGCGTGGCGCTCTGGCACCCGCAAGGCAAGCTGCCCGCCGGCCGAGGTCAGGTCGGCAGCCAGCAGGAGCATCCAGGTGTAAGGGGCACCAGCTGCTGCACCCCCACAGCCCCGGCCAGCGTCGCTGAGCGCACCTCTACGGGCAGCTGCACGATGTCGATGCCGCAGTCGCCGAAGCTGGGCACGACGACTAGCGCGGCGCTGCTGGGCAGCGGCGGGTCCTGCGGCTTGGCCACTTGGCGGGCAGCCTTGGGCAGGTTATGTAATGGCCCTCGGCTCGGCAGCGGCGGCGATCTTGCTGGATTCCCTGCAGGTATGCTGCCACTCCCACGTCCATGAACATCCTGTGACCGGCCGCAAGGCGATAATATTATTATTAGTTGTTACTTCTGTAACTTCGCAGCGGTCAAGGTACGAACCCTGGTCCGTAGGCGTGCCAGATGTGGCCCGTGGCGTGGCGGGGCCATCGCTCAGCCGGTGCGTACCCGTGCACGCCCGACACGTGTGCCTGCTTCCACCCCGCGGTATCTTCCAACCCAAGGCGGTCCAATGACTTCCACGCTGGCTCTGCGTAAACATGCTGTGCATCGGCTGGGACATTGGCTGTATAGACGTCGTCAAGAACGGGTACGAAGAGGTAGCTTGCGCTTGGTTCACACTGTTGAACCAACCCAGGCCGGTCGCAGCACGTGAAGCGGCGGCGGCGAGGTTGCCCGACGACGTGGTCTCTAGGGCTCGGGGGAGTTAGTGGCCGGTGGAGGAGGAGCGAGCCTTCCGAGCGCCTCTTCCTTGGCGGGGTTACAAGCGGACACGAGCGCATACATCTCTTTCGTTCTGTGCCTATCGACCCCACATACACTTCCGCCTCGATGCTACCCAGCCGCATGCACTCACGCCAAAACCACACAACACTCACCACACACCGCACCGGCCCAGCCCCCAGCGCGCTATTTTCCTGTACACATGAAGCAATGAAGCCATCCATAATGCAACCAGCTCCCGCTCGGGAGCGCCGGCGTGCGCAGCAGTGCTCCCCCCCAGTCCTGTAGCAGGCTAGCGAGGCCAGCCGTCGAGTGTGGCGCCATGCCCCGCCTCCTCCCCGCATGCAATGCGGTGCACTGCACGGCAGCGGGCAGCGCGCCTAGCACTTGGCCACAGTCCGCTGTCCAGCATGTTCAATCATGCATGTCATGTGGTGTGACGGAAGGCAAGTAAGCCCGCGCCCAACAACATTACCACCACAAGGCGAATAGGCACCCCTGTGGCTCCCGCACGCAAAGCCCTCCTGCGCAGGGGAGTCGCACCCAGTGCTACGGTCCTGAACCCCCAGCCCACGCCCAGCGCTACGGTCCTGAACCCCCAGCCCACGCCCAGCGCTATGCGCCAGACGCCCCTTCGACGCAGGGGAGCCTAACGCCTGGCCGCCGCCTCCGCGCCTCGGCAAAGCGGGCGCTTGCATGCGCGACGCCGGCGGCGGTCCCACACCTGCCGCCCACGACACCCCGCCTCCACACCTGCTGCCTACAGCATCCGTCCATCCTGCCGCCTCCACACCTGCTACCCACACGACGCCACCTCGGCGCCTGCACCTAACCTAGCTAGGCCTGGCCTAAGCCCACATCGTCATAGCACCCACGCACGGTACTCCTAGCGCTACTAGCCGGTGGGCTCGGTATGAAAGATGCGCGCGCCTGCCAGATGAGCATGTGGCGACGGCCTGAACATAAGCTGAAGATGAGTCGAACATAAGTTGAAGATAGGCAGAACCGCCCTCAGAGAGCTCTTGGGCGGGGGCCCACGAGGCACTTGCGGCCGCCTTCAAGGAACCCGTCAGGCCGGAGCCACTGGTTGCGGGCTGGAGCCACTGGTGGGCCGGCTGGGCCCTCGCCGCCCCTAGGCCACCCTTCGCCAACCTCCGGCAGGAGGGTCCAGGCAAAGCCACAACGGCCGCCTAGCTACGCCTCTGCTCCGCTCAGCTCCGCCAGCAGCGCCTCCAGCTCCTGCGGCTCCACGCCCACGGCCTCAGCCGCGCCGCCGGCCCGCTGCACCGGCACCAGGCGGCCGGGGCGCGCCGAGGATGACGATGCCGCAGAGGAGGCGGAGGCGGAGGCAGAGGCCCGTGCCGCCAAGGAGCGGCGGCGGCGGTCCCAGGAGGCCACCTGGTCGGCGACGTCGGGCGGCGGCGGCACGGCGTTGACCCTGCCGCTAGCGGCGTTGGACAGCAGCGCTGCGAGGAGCGGTTGGGGGAGGGGGCAAGGGGATGGGGAAGGAGCGGGGTTGGCAGCGTGTTGGGCGGCAGCCGTGTGGGCAGGGGATGGGATGGAGGGGGGAATAGATGGGGCCAGGGCGCGTTCGTAGCGGGTGTGCAGGGGGCTGGGGTGGTGGGGTGCGTGGGCTGTGAGGTACGGCAGGCTTGCCGGGCGCGGACTGGCGCACTCACTTTGGCGGAAGCCGTAGCTGTTGTAGGAGCCAGTGCCGGCGGGCGCCTGAGAGGCGAGCACGCAGCCGACAGACACCCGGCTGCTGGGGTTTTGGGAGACCAGGTCCCAGTAGTCGGGGCCCTAGGGGTTGGCGGAGGGAGGAAGGAGGGATGGGGGCAGTCGGTAAGTACATGCGCCTCTCCTGCACCCTCCCTTCTGCTCTCTTGCCCCCTCCCTCACCGATCGCCCCTTCCTTTCCCCTAACCAGGAATGTCCAGAACAAAGCACATGCCGCCGCTCGACACGCCCTCCCTCAAAACACACACGCCTTTCCCCCTTGCCTCCCCGATCTCTTCCCCTGACCTCGCCCCTCACCAGGAACAGCTGGTCCAGCATGAAGCACTTGCCGTCGCCGCTCATCATGAAATAGGTGCAGTCCCTGTCGGGGAGGCAGGGAGGGGATAGTGAAGGGGTGAATGGTGGGGTTGGGAACGTGCGTGTGTTGTACGTGAGGAAGTCAAAAGTGCATGCGCAGCAACCCCCTCTTTCTCCCGGCGCCCGTTCTCCATGTACCTGTCGGCGTAGCACTCGCTGGCGCAGGAGGCGGCGCTGGAGGCGAAGGGGTAGTAGAGCAGACGCCCGGGCAGCACCGTGTTCTTGAGGCACATCCATGGACCTGGCGGGGAAGGAGAGGTGGACGTGCTGTCAGCTCCCAGACGTAGGGGGGCAGGCGACGAGGCGGTGTGCAGGAGCGGTGGCTGTTGTGCAACGCATTGCCACCAACAGCCCTCAAATCGACCTGGCTGCAATCATTCTAATACCTCAGGGGCCCCCGCGCCCGGTAATCCCGCGCATTGGCGAGCACGTGGCCAGACGACCAGCAAACCCCCACACCGCCGTAACGAGGTTGCGTGGCGCGACGCAGCCGACCCAAGCGTCCAAGAGGTGTCAATCAAGCAGGAAGTCACGCATGCCACCCCGCACTGCCGCAAGCTGTACACAGCGCCCCCTACCGTTGTTGGGCCGCGCCAGGCAGGCCTGCTTCACAGCGGCGCTGTAGCCGTTGACGCCAGAGGGCCCACGGAAGGCGTTGGAGCGCAGGATGCAGACCTTGTTGGCCTCCACCCACAGCCCAACCTGACGAGGGTGGCGGAGGGGCGGGTTGCGATGGTGGCGAGCGAGTCGTGCGCCGCGAACAGCGATCGTGGAAGCGCGAGAGACAGACGGGGCGTGGAGCGGGGCATCATGATGGTGCCACGACACCAGGCGCTGCGCACACATGCCGTACACCCGTGCATGCCGTACGCCCAGGCGGGACACACATGCCGTACACATGGGCCGTACGCCTCACCTCGCAGCCGGTCGCTGCGACGCACGTCGCGCGGCACGCCGCCGCGCTGGCGACGTTCCCCACGCTGCGCATGGTGGTGCCGCTGATCTCAATGGCCTCGTGGCAGCCGTACACGTACTGCTGCTGCTCGTAGTCGTAGTCGTAGTCGTAGTCGGTGTCGACCCAGTCAAAGCCCGGCGAGGGTGAGGGCGAGGGCGAGGGGGAGCGCGTGGGGGAGGGCGAGCGCGCGGGGGAGGGGGAGGGGGACGGGGACGGCGAGGGGGAGGGGGAGGGAGATGGCGAGGGGGAGGGAGATGGCGAGGGCGAGGGGGATGGAGAGGGCGAGGGGGATGGAGAGGGCGAGGGGGATGGAGAGGGCGAGGGGGATGGAGAGGGCGAGGGCGACGGCGACCGCTGCGCGCCGGGCTCAGGGCACTCCGAGGGGTTGCTGGCGTAACGGCACACGTGCACGGTGACGCGGTTGTCGTTGTCGTACAGATCTACGTGGGGTGGGAGGGTTGGGCAGGTCAGCATCCCACCTTCAACACCCCACCTCAGCACTGCGGCGCCCTCCGGCTGCCATACCGCCAGGACTGATCTTCTTCGACTCGCGCGCTGGTACACGGACGCATGAGGATTCCCTCGCGCCCCCCGCGCACCTCCAGTCCACACCATCAGGCGGTAGGGCCGGACCTCGGTCTGGCTCCGCGCGGGCAGCGTGCCGATGATGGAGACCCGCGGGTCGCCGCGCGCGTTGAAGGAGTTGTCTGTGGGAGGCGCGGGCGGTGGGGGTCGGGGATGGCGACGGGGAAGAGAGGGTTTGGTGTTGGGTCGGGGCCCAAAGGGCAGTAGCGGCGCCTTATGGCCAACGCGTCGACAGCATGAAGCGGCGACAGGGCAGGCAGCTCCAGCATCACCATCCATCGGCCCCGATGCGTTGCAGCCCGCAACCACTGCCCATGAGGTAACCCCTCCCCGGATCGTGCCCTCACCGATGTTCTTGTTCAGCTCGTGGATGTTCACCTGAGGGGGAGGGCAGGGGACGGGGAGGGTAGGGAAAGCGGGGGAGCAGGCCTCGCGTGAAAACACACACGCGCACGGCGGCTGGGGTAGCGCATGCGCTCGCCGGCACCGCATAGCTGTTCGCATCGCGGTGTGCGTTGTTGCCGCGAGCCTGCCGCGAACTCGGACTGGAAGCGAACTTGTTGTTCATTGCGTCACGAAGTTTTATTTGTACGACGCGAAACAAAACGAGCGCGCAGCTGCTCGCACATCAGCGGCTATCTCACCTGGCGGTCGAACTGGTCGAACAGATCCTTGTCGCCGTTGGCCGCCCGGCGGAGGGCCAGGTACACGTTCCTGCCAGGGGCAGCGGGGGTGGGCAGGACGAGGTTTCAGGCGCATGAGACAGCCCAGCAACCTGCTTCCTGGTACCAGTAACACAGCCGCATGTGTGTTCGTAATAATCAACATATGCCCGACACACGACACCCTGGGGGATTGGCACATTAGCCGTGCGACAGGCAGGCAGGGATGCGGCCAAGAGCGGTGCGCCGGTGCGGGAGCGAAGTGTGTTCTCCCAGGCGTGTTTCGCCAAACATAGCACATCGATCAAGGACTACATGACACATGTTGACAGCTGCTTTGTCTCCTCACTTGGTGTAGGCGCCGCCCAGCCAGTCGGGCTGCAGCTTGAGGAACGCCGCATCGGGGCCCAGCCAGGTGGCGGGCAGCTGGAAGGTCTGTAGGAGGGGGCAGCACTCGCTCTGTTCAGGACACGCTTCGTCTAAGATAGTTAATGCCATAAATGCATCTACTTAGATGGGTACTGTGTCACCGCACAGCCAGGTGACGGGCGGCTAGCCGGAAGGTCCGGGAGCCGGGAAGCAACCCGGGTCGCGTATCACATCACCTACCCGCAGCTCTCCCGCCGGCAGGTTGCCGCTGTTGAGCAGCGCAGCCTCCCGTGCCCAGCCCAGGCGCCACAGCTCGGGGGCACTAGGGCAGCTGTTGCCGTCACCCATGCTGCGTGGGGGAGGGAGGGGGGAGAGCAGGGCGAGGCGGCAGGGCTGGGCGGGTCAATTGTGCTGGAGGGCAGGCGGGACGTCTCGGGTCACCTGCCAGCTGTGCCCACACACACGCCTACACACATGCAAGCGGCGGCTTCATCGCTTACCTGGTGCTCTTGTCGTCGTACTCGATGCCGTTCTTCCAGCCGTGGTAGATGCCGTAGTTGTGCAGCCTTCGTGGGGCGGGGGCGGAGGGGGAGGGGGTCAGGTTGGGTGTTATCAAGCATAAGCACAAGGGATGGGAGGCTGGGGAGCGTGCCAAACAAGCTGCCAGGCCGCGCCCCAGGCCGCGCCCCGGCCCCGGCCTCGGCCTCACCGGCTGCAGAGTACCCTCTGTCCCCAAATAACAGCCATTTTTATCCATTGCTGATTAAATGCCTTTCGTAAACAAGGTAAACAAAAACAACTGCCTTCCAGGGCAAGATAAGGCACTCACAGCTCCTGCTGCACGGTGCCCTTGCGGAAGGCGCCCTGGTTGTCGGCGGTGTACCAGGTCTGGCTGCCGGGCAGCTCTGCCAGCCCCACCCAGCCGCAGGTGTCCGCCATGTTGGTGGGCAGCACGTAGGCAAAGTGGGTGAAGGCCGTCACGCCGCCTGGTTCGGCGGGAGAGGGGGAGGCAGGGAGAGGGTGTGTGTGACACCGAGGGTATGTCCGAGAGGGAACTGCTGTTGGTTTGTCGAGGGCAGCACGCACGGGTCACGAGGGCGGGAGGCTGCGCCGTCGCATGCGTGCTGCTTGCTGCCTGTTGCAGTCCAGGTCATTTTTGTGTGATCCGAGTCCCGCAGCAGCAGCCTGACAGGGACCGCCAAAGCCCCCGCCCACCCCCGCCTCACCTCGGCTCCGCACGGCGGCGTTGTTGCGGGCCACAGCCAGCGCCGCCTCCGCAATCACGTCCTCGTCGCAGTTGCGCGCGGCGTTGGTGCAGGCGATGGGCGCCGGAATGACCTGGCGGGGGAGGCGGGGCGGGGCCGGGGAGAAAAGGGGCCAGGCACGTTGGGTTCGTGCCGAGAGCAGCGCGCGTCGCAGCAAGCGGCGACGCGGTTGCCAACAGCAGCAGCAGCAAGCGGTGTGTATCTACCGAACGTTTTAGAGTCGCAACCCACCAGCGATTGGTCGCGCTCAATAACCATGGTCCCGTAGCTGCGGGGGGCGGCCGCGGGGCGGGGGAGCGAAGGGGGTTGGGGCAGGCAGCAGCCTGCGGCCCTACTCCCGCGGCCTCTCGCCCTCCCTCGCAGGCCGAGTCTCCTTCCCCTTCCCCCTTCTCCCCTCTTCCAAAACAAACACGCCCCTCTCCCCATCCCTTCCTTTCCCCCTCGCTCCCCCCACCTGCACTTCTCCATGTAGTCAACATACGAGTCGCCGCCCGTCAGGAAGGAAGACTGCACGGCGCAACAGCGGTGACGGGAAGTTGTCAATGTCGCACAACTAGCTGGCAGCTTGGCGGGCTTCCGTCCGCAGCATTGGTTCGCACGACCACATGAACACACACACGCGTTGCATCCATGTTATCTCACATCACCACAGCAAACCTAGCGCTCACCTGTACCGCCGACACGCTCGCCCCCGCGCGGCTGCAGGTGCCGGTGAAGGACGTCACCATCACCAGCAGCCGGATGCGCACGTCCGTGGCGCGCACTGGGCCGGCAGCCATGGTCAGACGCAGCTTGCTGACCTGCGGGTGGGGAGGAGGGCGGCGGGGTCGTACAGCAAGCATAACACCACGCGGGTGCGGCTGACAGTGGGGGGACTCATGGGGTTGGTTGCAGCCTTGTGTGTTCCAGTGTTAGGTAGAATGGAACCCCACACGCTGCCAAGCACGCCCCGGGTAGAGTGGAGCGTCGGCCTTGTGTGTTCAGAACTAATAAAGGTCGGCGGTGGCGGTTACAGCGCGCCGTGCAGCCCTGTACGTGCCGCCGTAACACGCCACCGACGGCGAGCGTACCTCGGAGCAGACGTTGGTCTTGGTGGGGTCCAGCTTGCAGGTCTGGAGGGCGGGGAGGGGGGTGGGGTCGGGAGGGAGGAGGGGTGCGGGAGTAAGGTGAGGAGGTGAGGACACGCCCGGCGACGCTGCACGGCCCGCCAGCGCGGCCAGGCAGGGGCCTCGTGGTGCTCGAACAGCCCCCAGCACAAAAAACACATGGTGATGTGCTGCTAGGTACAACAACGACGTTGCTGGTGTGCTGCTAGTGCACCAACGACGACGTCGCTGTTGCTGTGGATGGGCTCACCAGGGCCACGCGGCTGCCGGGCGACGCCGCGTCCATCGTGTCGTCGTACAGAGGCGCCCGCGGTAGGCGGTACACCGTGCCCGTGGTCGTGCGCAGCGTCCAGATCTCGGCCCTGTGTGTGTTCTTGTACACGATGCGGCCCTGTGGCAGGTGGGCAGGGGAAGGAGGAGGGGACGCGGGGAGAGGCGGAGGGCGATGTTTTGGGAGGGGTTTGAGGGAAAGGGGTGTGGGTGCTTGGGGTGCGATTGTGTCAGCTCGGCCACGGTCCTTGACCTCGCTACATTGGGGGGCGGCGGGTGGCGGCTTGCGGTACAGGCGTGTGTTGGGGGGGGGGAGGGCATGCAGGGAGGCGGGCAGCGCCATGGTGGGCTGTGGGTGTGGCGACCTCCTCCGCACCTCGAGGTTGATGCTGCGCGGTGGGGGCGGGGGCTTGGGCCTGGCCGGGGCCGCGCCGGCGCCTGCGTGGCCAGGGAGAGCGCTGTGGCATTAGCACGATAGCGGGAACTGGCAACATGATTGGGAAGCCGGGAGCGCGCTGGGGTGCAGCGGCGAGGCGCGACGCACCTACGACACAGAGCAGCATGATGGCCACGCCCGCGAGCGTTGTCATGGCCGTGGGGCGAGTACACCCGCTGCGCCGTTCCATGCTGTTGGTTGCTGCTGTGGTAGTGAGGAAGAATGAAGCGGCAGGGCGCAGAAACGCAAGGGAAACGCGTTAGCACTGACATGCGGCCGAACTATGAGATGCGGCTTTGAGTCGACGGTAATCTCCAGCTGCTTGCTGGCAGACCATGCAGCTCTTCTCGCCGAGGCCGTATGCTCCTGACCCAAAACAAGGCATGCGCTGGGGGCCGTCGCCGTCGCAGAGTCCGGTATGGAGCATACGCAAGGTCGGCGTAAGGATGATGTAGCACGCCCTAGCCTCACCGAGAAGGCCAGCAAGTGTCCACCTAGGATGTGTCCGCCCGAACTTGCAGCCTTAGTCGCACGGCGCTAGCTCAAGATAGACTTTAAATATACAACTGCAGCTTTTAAATGCAGAGAACGAATGCGACGCACCGAACTGGCTGCCCCTCTTTTCGGTCGCAAGGTTTGCAAGGTAAGCAGGGTAGGTTGTTGCTGCGTTGTTGTGAATGTGTAGCGATAATTCCTTCGAGTTGCACTGTATAAGATGGGCGCACAGTTACGGCGTCCGGCAGGGTACCCATGCTGGGTAGCTTCTCAGCGAACGGAGCACGGTTGACGACGCAGCCTGCGAGAAGCGGTCTGTCCCACTCCCGTCACGCTTTGTCACCTCTACTGCGTCCTTGTGCTTGTTTGTGTGGTCTTCATCCCTAGGCGGCCAGCAGGGATAACCCGGCCGTCGGCGGCCGACCGACGACGATCGACGCATGACCCTACCTTACCCCTACCTGACGGACATTCCACTCAATGCCGCCCGCCCACACTCAATCCGGAGCCACAAGCGCACACGCACGCCAGGTACCAACAGCATAGCATAGCTTTTAATGAGCAACGGAAGCGTGCTGCACGCGCCCCTCACTTTTGTGTAGCTTCTGGGAGCAGGCCGCCCGCCCGGTCACGTACGACAGCGAAACTTATCCTGGCTGCGGCCCAGTCGAACGTCGGTTACAACAAATACAGCCGCGACAGCTGGAGTTTACAGCCCACAAGGCGATTTCTGATGGCGCCAGGCGTCGGGTGCATTATGTCACAATGCCAAGCATGCGGCCACGTCGGAACTGTCGGCCACGTCGGTCCGGGGGCCCGAGTCCTGTGGTCGGCGGCGTGTCCCATGAAGGCAGCTGCCAACCCCAGCTCCCCAAGCATCCCCAGCCACAGCAACAACCCCGCCATAGCAACAAGCAGCACACCTCACCTCCCGCTCGTCAGCCCTGCGGTCAGCCTCGGTCAGTCGTCGAAAGCCGCCTCGCCCGCCCGCGCCTGGCCCCGCCCGCGCCTGGCCCCGCCCGCGCCTGGCCCCGCCCGAGCCTGGCCCCGACCGCGCCTGCCCCCGACCGCGCGGCCGCAGCGCCCCGGGCGCCCGCACCCAAGCGTCCGCCTCGAGGCGCAATGGCAGCGCCGCAATGGGCGCCTCGCCATCCCCAAGCGGCTCCTTTCCCCCTTTAAAGCAGCGTCCTTCTCTTATATACATCGCTCTTGCGCTCACGCACCCAGGCATGCATTCGCAGCTAGCGGCCCACGGGCCACGGCTCCACCCAAAGGCGCGGCCGCCGCGCCGAGCGGGCCCGCACCCACCCCCATGCCCCCCTTGCCAAGCAGGCGACCGCGAGCCGCAGCGAGCCGCCGCCACCTTCGCCCGCCC